>WNWK01052125.1:5000-12273 GCA_009830355.1 Cherax destructor | reverse complement strand
CATGTAGGTGGTCTTTTATGGTCTGAAGAGTAGCTTCTTTGCAGTTTGTATGGTTTATGTCACTTGGAAAGAGTGAACTGCTAATTATTACTGAGTCAGATAACTTATCTTGCTCAGTTTTATCTTCTTGGTTAGTAAAATATTCGTTCAGCTGAGTGTCCATATTGGTCTTCCAGTCCTTGACAGCATCTTCCACCTTCGTGTTTAAGGATGTTATTTGTTCTGTATGGCTGGTTATGACTGTTTGGAGGGTCTTGCCAAGATCAGCCATTCCTGCTGACGTAAACTTCTGTTCAAAGCTGAGGATCTTGCTTTCAAGGTGGGCTAACTTAGTGTCATGTTTAGTTAGTGTTGCACTAAGATTCATATTTTCTGTACGAAGATTCATGTTTTCCACAGTTAGGTTGGTGATGTATGACTTAAGAGTGACAGGATCATTTGTCATATCTGAAATCGTTTCAGATGGGTCAAATCCTTTGAAGGCAGTGTGGTTTGAGGGAGATTCAGTCATGTTTGGTGTTGCTATCCCGTCGCCTTGGGTGCTAGTTGAGCAGGTTGAGAGAGAGTCAGCCATTGTTGTTGTTGATGAGTCGCCTGGGGTGGTGGTGAGGGGGGTGGATGGGGCTCCGGCGTCCTGCTGGGTAAACAAGTGAAATACTCGAGTTCTTGGTGATTTCTTTCTGTTCTTTTTGTTGCTTCTTCTGTTATTAGGTCTTATAGTAGTACTGGGGTTATCGTAGTTAAGACAGAGAAGGTATAGTTGCTCAGAGCTTGGGGTAGGTGTTCGTCTGGCAGCGGGCTGTGTTTTGGGTTTGGATGGCAGTCTCTACTTAGATCGACAATTTTTCGAGTTGATGGTCTCACTGTTGATATTCTTGGCTCATTCTGGGTTCTGCGTGTGTTAGTGCAGTAGTACTTGCAATTAGGCCATCATAGAAGCGTACCAACTCTATGACAGAAACTCTGGTGGAAAATGAGGGAAACGTGCATGAGAATCCTGAAAGGTCTACCCGCCTGGAGTTCTAAAGTTCCGATGTGTTCACGCACAAGTTTATTATAATGTAATTGTCACTGTTTTGGTCTTCAAGTTCCGGTTTTACGAAGAACACGTTTAATTATTTGACGTAAGCCATTTAATTTTGGCCGTTGGTCGGGGTCTTCTCTCAAGCCTTGTTTTACCCATTCCCTCACGCTATCGGGAAGCTTAACTTTGCACATGCGTGCCAGTTCCTCACACATGAAAGCTAAACTGTAGACATCAGAAGTGAAGGTGGATGGAAGAGCCTTTTTGACCTCTGGTGCCATCCATGTCAACCTTGTACTAGCCTCTGCTGTCTTGGCTTCCATATACAGTGGAGTGGAGTTGACATCCGTAGCTATTCCAAAATCGATCACAACGCACTTAATTCCTTCAAGGGTATCACACACACAAATATTATCTTCTTTAATGTCGTTGTGAACGATTTGGCAAGTCAGCAGATACTGGACTGCTTCAGCCACACTATCCATTAGCCTTAGAAATGTCTTAAGTTTCTCCTTACTCTTCTTTAAAAAACTTAATATTGTCTGTCCAGAATAATTGGAAATTAATAGACATTGTTCCAGGTTGATGGCGTAAATTTTCTGGAATCCACGATGCCCCTGTACCCGGGAGAGGGCCCGGAGTTCTGTATACAAGTTACGGTATGGCTTAGTACCCTTAAATTTCTTTAAAACAAGATCGTATTTCTTACTTACAGCTCTCAAACAAGTACCATAGCTACCTTCACCCAGATTCTTGACCTGACCTTGTTTCAGAAGATCATCTACCTTTCGCTTATTAATTACATTTATGCCCTTCTCTTCGGCCAGCTTTTTGATTAGGTCTCGGTAGTCTCCTTCACCGACCTCAGGGACTTTTTCCCCAACTTCGGGGATTTATTACCCGATCTCAGGGTCGTCTTCCCCGACCTCGACCTCTGCCTTGTCAGGGACCTATAGGACAGACCAGGTCATGAAGAACAAGAGCATTACTCCAGCTAGGAGAGCCAGTCCGAGCAGAACCATCATTGGGAGGTATGAATTCCAACTTTTCATATCTCTCACATCCCCCAGTCTTTCCCGAAGAACTTGTATCTCGCTGTAGGCCTGATAAACATTAATAAAATATCCGATTACAGGCCACTCAGATCTCTGTAATTTCGGGATCACTTCTGATGTGGATCCACCCACCATCATACGCACTAACACACCCACGTATGGGACGTCATAAAGATGGTTCCACCTGCTCTTACTGACCTAGATCTCCTGCAACAGTTCCAAGCGGAGGTTCTCGTGCTCCAATTCAAGGTCTTCTACAAGTTACCCCAGGCACCTATTTATTACCATCTATAAAGCAACCATTGCTACAGCAGCACACACAGCGCACTTAGAAGAAATCATTTTGGAAGATTAGATTGATTCACTATTTAAACGTTTAGTTTTCTTAGTGGTAAACTCTGTTTCTCGCTATTTATCTCAGGATCCCTAAGGAACGAGGTCTGGAAAGTTTTAATACCGCTTATATTACAGGAGTTGCTTATTACTTAACAATAATATAATATATGAGACTTAAATAGTTATATTGGAATTATAAGCTACTGACAGATATCAACTTGGCTTATAGTTGTGGTAATAATAATTGTGGTGAGTATAAATATGAAGATTGTGTGACTGCGGCTCAGGAGACGGAGGATCAAGCCTCACCACCACGTCTTGTGCTGAATGACCCACATGGGTTTAGCTCTTAACATGAATTACTTTTTTTGGTAGTTTTATCGCTGGTTGTGGTGATACATGTAACAATAGTTGAAATACATATAGTACCAGTTATGATACATGTAACACTAGTTGTGATACATGTATTGCTTGTTAGTAGTGGTGATACTTATAGTGGCAAAGGTTGCAGAACTAGTATGTGATACTCTATATGTGTCAAGTAGTACTAGTAGTGGTGATAGTTGCTAGTACTAGTAGTGGTGATAGCTTTAGTAATCAGCTAGTAGTGATAGTTGTAGTACTAGTAGTGGATACTTGATACAAAGGTTGCAGTACTAGTAGTGGTGATAGTTGTAGTACTAGTAGTGGTGATACTTATAGTGGCAAAGGTTGCAGTACTAGTAGTGGTGATAGTTGTAGTACTAGTAGTGGTGATAGTTGTAGTACTAGTAGTAGTGATAGTTGTAGTACTAGTAGTAGTGATAGTTGAAGTATTAGTAGATGATAACTTGAGTACTAGTAGTAGTGATAGTTGTAGTACTAGTAGTGATGATACTTGTAGTACTAGTAGTAGTGATAGTTGTAGTACTAGTAGTGATGATACTTGTAGTACTAGTAGTAGTGATAGTTGTAGCACTAGTAGCAGTAATAGTTGTAGTACTAGTAGTAGTGATAGTTGTAGTACTAGTAGTGTGATAGGTAGTATAGTAGTAGTGATAGTTGAGTACTAGTAGAGTAATAGTTGTAGTACTAGTAGTAGTGATAGTTAGCACTAGTAGTGGTGATAGTTGCTAGTACTAGTAGTATGATATTAGTACTAGTAGTAGTGATAGTTGTAGCACTAATAGTAGTGATAGTTGTAGCTACTAGTAGTGGTGATAGTTGTAGTACTAGTAGCAGTAATAGTTGTAGTACTAGTAGTGGTGATAGTGTATTACTAGTAATACTGATAGTTGTAGTACTATAGTAGTGATAGTTGTAGTACTAGTAGTAGTGATAGTTTAGTACTAGTAGTAGTGATAGTTGTAGTACTAGTAGTAGTGATAGTTGTAGTACTAGTAGTGGTGATAGTTGTAGTACTAGTAGTAGTGATAGTTGTAATACTAGTAGTGGTGATAGTTAGTACTAGTAGTAGTGATAGTTGTATACTAGTAGTAGTGATAGTTGTAGTACTAGTAGTGGTGATAGTTGTAGTACTAGTAGTGGTGATAGTGTAGACTAGTAGTAGTGATAGTTGTAGTACTAGTAGTAGTGATAGTTGTAGTACTAGTAGTGGTGATAGTGTAGTACTAGTAGTAGTGATAGTTGTAGTCACTAGTAGTGGTGATAGTTGTAACTATAGTGGTGATAGTTGTAGACTAGTAGTAGTGATAGTTGTATACTAGTAGTAGTGATAGTTGTAGTACTAGTAGTGTGATAGTGTAGTACTAGTAGTAGTGATGTTGAGCACTAGTAGGTGATAGCTTGTAGTACTAATGTGTGATAGTTGTAGTACGTAGTAGTATAGTGATACTGTAGTAGTGATACTTGTAGTACTAGTTGTGGTGATAGTTGTAGTACTAGTAGCAGTGATAGTTGTAGTACTAGTAGTTGTGATAGTTGTAGTACTAATAGTAGTGATAGTTGTAGTACTAGTAGTAGTGATAGTTGTAGTACTAGTAGTAGTGATAGTTGTAGCACTAGTAGTAGTGATAGCTGTAGTACTAGTAGTAGTGATAGTTGTAGTAATAATAGTAGTGATAGTTGTAGTAGTGGTGATAGTTGTAGTACTAGTAGTAGTGATAGTTGTAGTACTAGTAGTGGTGATAGTTGTAATACTAGTAGTAGTGATAGTTGTAGTACTAGTAGTAGTGATAGTTGTAGTACTAGTAGTAGTGATAGTTGTAATACTAGTAGTGGTGATAGTTGTAGTACTAGTAGTAGTGATAGTTGTAATACTAGTAGTAGTGATAGTTGTAGTACTAGTAGTAGTGATAGTTGTAGTACTAGTAGTGGTGATAGTTGTAGTACTAGTAGTAGTGATAGTTGTAGTACTAGTAGTAGTGATAGTTGTAGTACTAGTAGTAGTGATAGTTGTAGTACTAGTAGTAGTGATAGTTGTAGTACTAGTAGTGGTGATAGTTGTAATACTAGTAGTAGTGATAGTTGTAGCACTAGTAGTAGTGATAGTTGTAATACTAGTAGTAGTGATAGTTGTAGTACTAGTAGTGGTGATAGTTGTAGTACTAGTAGTAGTGATAGTTGTAGCACTAGTAGTGGTGATAGTTGTAGTACTAATAGTGGTGATAGTTGTAGTAGTAGTAGTGATAGTTGTATCACTAGTAGTAGTGATAGCTGTAGTACTAGTAGTAGTGATAGTTGTAGTAATAATAGTAGTGATAGTTGTAGTAGTGGTGATAGTTGTAGTACTAGTAGTAGTGATACTTGTAGTACTAGTAGTGGTGATAGTTGTAGTACTAATAGTAGTGATAGTTGTAATACTAGTAGTGGTGATAGTTGTAGTACTAGTAGTGGTGATAGTTGTAGTACTAATAGTAGTGATAGTTGTAATACTAGTAGTAGTGATAGTTGTAGTACTAGTAGTAGTGATAGTTGTAGTACTAGTAGTGGTGATAGTTGTGGTACTAATAGTAGTGATAGTTGTAGCACTAGTAGTAGTGATAGTTGTAGTACTAGTAGTAGTGATAGTTGTAGTACTAGTAGTAGTGATAGTTGTAATACTAGTAGTGGTGATAGTTGTAGTACTAGTAGTAGTAAGTGGTATACTAGTAGTAGTGATAGTGTAGTACTAGTAGTAGTGATAGTTGTAGCACTAGTAGTAGTGATAGTTGTAGTACTAGTAGTAGTGATAGTTGTAGTACTAGTAGTAGTGATAGTTGTAGTACTAGTAGTAGTGATAGTTGTAGTACTAGTAGTGGTGATAGTTGTAGTACTAGTAGTAGTGATAGTTGTAGTACTAGTAGTGGTGATAGTTGTAGTACTAGTAGTGGTGGTAGTTGTAGTTTTTTTTTTCTTTTATAATTTTTGTCTTATATTTATTATTTTGTTTAAGGTTTTCTAGTTTTGAATTTTTTATTTCTTTACTTTAATTTTTTTAATTTTTTAATTTTTGGATTTTTATTTTTTTTATTTTTAATATTTGTTTCTTTTATTATATTTTTAATTTGATCCTTTTCTATTGTTTTTAAATTATGTCTTTTTTAATTATTTTTTTTTAATTTTTATTTCTGATTTTTATTTTTAATTTTTTGTATGTTTTTTGTTTTAATTTTTCTTTAAATTTATTTTTAATTTTCAATTTTGACTTTTTTTAATTTTTGGTTCGTTTTAATATTCATATTTTTTATTTTATTTCAAGTTTGTTGACTTGTTTCAACTTTTTTTTTTATTTTAAATTTTTATTTATTTTTATTTCATTTTTTTTACCCTCTCTGACTTTTTGTATTTTTATTATTATTCTCTTAATTTGGGTTTTCAAACACTGGTTTTTTTTTAATTTTTGGCTTTTTTAATTTTCATTTTTGTTTGCGTTTTTTTTTTTTTGTAATATTTGAGTTTTTTTTATGTTGGGCTGTTTTGAAATTTTGACTTTGAATTTTGAAATGTGTGACCTTTTCTCTCTTTTTTTTTGCATTTTGACCTGCCTTTGTAATCTTTTAACGTGACTTTTGTGACCTTTATGTCTTCACTGTGTGACCCCTGGCACTGTCTTGAGACCTGGCACTGTGACCCCTGGCACTGTCTTGAGAACTAGCACTGTGACCCCTGGTGCTATCTTGAGACCTGGCACTGCAGCATGTCGTTAAGATGGCAGTTTCGCCATATTAATATCTGGTTTATGAGTCACAGTTTGAGACAGCAGAGTTAACACTGTTATATAAGGCAGGGGAGGGGGAAGAGGAGGGGGGAGGGGGAAAGAGAGGGGGAAGTGGTGAGGAAAAGGATGGAGGAGGGAGGGAAAAGGGTGGAGGGGAAGGAAAAAAAGTAGAAGGTAGATGGGAGAAGGGGAACAAGGAAAGGGGAGAGAGGGGAGAAGGGGAGATGGGAAGAGAGGAGATGGGAAGAGGGGGGAAGGGAGGGGGAACCGATATGTTATGGACACTCCTGATACCCTCTGACACCTTGTGGGACCCTCTGACACTTTGCAGCACCCTCTGACACCTTGTGGCACCCTCTGGTGCCTTGTGGCACCTCCTGACACCTTGGAGCACCTTGTGGCATTTTTTGACATGTTGTGGTACTCTCTGTCACCTTGTGGCACCCTATGACACATCAGTGGCACCTTGTGGCACCCTCTGACACTTTGTGGCATTCTCTGACGTCTTGTGGAACCTCCTGACACCTTGTAGCACGACCTCGCACCTTGTGGCATCCTCTGACACCTTGTGGCACTCTCTGACACTTTTGGCACCCTCTGGCACCTTGGGGCACCCTCTGGCACCTTGTGGCACCCTGGTGGGGGAGGTGGTGTGGCTCATCTCCGAGGCAGCCTTGTGTGAAATGAGAGAGAGAAACTTTTAATGAAACTCTGTGAAAG
>WNWK01052124.1:0-12273 GCA_009830355.1 Cherax destructor | reverse complement strand
GTCACAGTACAGTCACTGTGCTACTGTAATATTGATAGGTGTCCTAACTTACTGAACTGGCTATAGATGGGTACAAACTGACTATATAATAATTATTATTATTATTATTATTAGATATAGAAGTAGCAGTAATCCAGGTAGGTGGGCAGGTAGTGGTAGTAAGAGTGGTATTGCTTTTACCATTGTATTCAATGGGAATCCTAAAACTGTACGGTTTATAGTGTCTGAGAAATGGGAGGTGATCAGGTTTGGTGCAAGTGGCAATGCTGTCATTACTATCTATAGTCTGTATCCTTCTATCTATTTCAGTGTAACAACCGTATGACGGTTGATGGAAGGTGCCTACCTTGTTTACCCCTTCATATTAATATTTCCCCACATCTCTCAGTGTGAGACTCAGAAGGTAAGACACATCTCTCAGTGTGAGACTCAGAAGGTAAGACACATCTCTCAGTGTGAGACTCAGAAGGTAAGACACATCTCTCAGTGTGGAGACTCAAGACCAGAAGGTAAGACACATCTCTCAGTGTGAGACTCAGAAGGTAAGACACATCTCTCAGTGTGAGACTCAGAAGGTAAGACACATCTCTCAGTGTGAGACTCAGAAGGTAAGACACATCTCTCAGTGTGAGACTCAGAAGGTAAGACACATCTCTCAGTGTGAGACTCAGAAGGTAGACACATCTCAGTGTGAGACTCAGAAGGTAAGACACCTTTCAGGGGACCTCGAGGTGACAAATATCCAGGTGGAACTATATAGTAGCACATACCACAGTGTGGACTAGAGGTAAACACTTGGCAGGACCTGCAGGTTATCTAAAATGATACAAGACATGGCAACAGTGGTATTATTGTTACGTTTCCCCTCACAGTAGCTCCATCAAATACAGTGTGTTGAACTCATAGCAGCTTCATATTACGGAGCTGACTCCATTGCAGATTCATATTGTACCAGGGGAGAGACATGTGCACATTTACTTTATTGTTGAAACTTCCACCCTACAAGTAGGCTTCTTCATCTCATATTTTCCAAAATCTCATACTTCAGCTTCATATTGTTCCAGGAGGAGGGATGACTCCATGCTTCAGCTTCATATTGTTCAGGGGAGAGACTGACTCCATGCTTCATCTTCATATTGTTCCAGGAGGAGGACTGACTCCATCTTCAGCTTCATATTGTTCAGGAGGAGGGACTGACTCCATCTTCAGTCTTCATATTGTTCCAGGAGGGACTGACTCCATGCTTCAGCTTCATATTGTTCCAGGAGGAGGACTGACTCCATGCTTCACTTCATATTGTTCCAGGAGGAGAGACTGACTCCATGCTTCAGCTTCATATTGTTCCAGGAGGAGGACTGACTCCATGCTTCAGCTTCATATTGTTCCAGGAGGAGAGACTGACTCCATGCTTCATCTTCATATTGTTCCAGGAGGAGGGACTGACTCCATACTTCAGCTTCATATTGTTCCAGGAGGAGGGACTGACTCCATACTTCAGCTTCATATTGTTCCAGGAGGAGGGACTGACTCCATGCTTCAGCTTCATATTGTTCCAGGAGGAGAGACTGACTCTATGCTTCATCTTCATATTGTTCCAGGAGGAGGGACTGACTCCATACTTCAGCTTCATATTGTTCCAGGAGGAGGGACTGACTCCATGCTTCAGCTTCATATTGTTCCAGGAGGAGGGACTGACTCCATGTTTCAGCTTCATATTGTTCCAGGCGGAAAGACTGACTCCATACTTCAGCTTCATATTGTTCCAGGAGGAGGGACTGACTCCATGCTTCATCTTCATATTGTTCCAGGAGGAGGGACTGACTCCATACTTCAGCTTCATATTGTTCTAAGAGGAGGGACTGACTCCATACTTCAGCTTCATATTGTTCCAGGAGGAGGGACTGACTCCATGCTTCATCTTCATATTGTTCCAGGAGAGACTGACTCCATGCTTCATCTTCATATTGTTCCAGGAGGAGGGACTGACTCCATACTTCAGCTTCATATTGTTCCAGGAGGAGGGACTGACTCCATACTTCAGCTTCATATTGTTCCAGGAGGAGGGACTGACTCCATACTTCAGCTTCATATTGTTCCAGGAGGAGAGACTGACTCCATGCTTCAGCTTCATATTGTTACAGGAGGAGGGACTGACTCCATACTTCAGCTTCATATTGTTCCAGGAGGAGGGACTGACTCCATACTTCAGCTTCATATTGTTCCAGGAGGAGGGACTGACTCCATGCTTCATCTTCATATTGTTCCAGGAGGAGAGACTGACTCCATGCTTCATCTTCATATTGTTCCAGGAGGAGGGACTGACTCCATAATTCAGCTTCATATTGTTCCAGGAGGAGGGACTGACTCCATGCTTCAGCTTCATATTGTTCCAGGAGGAGGGACTAACTCCATGTTTCAGCTTCATATTGTTCCAGGCGGAGAGACTGACTCCATACTTCAGCTTCATATTGTTCCAGGAGGAGGGACTGATTCCATGCTTCATCTTCATATTGTTCCAGGAGGAGGGACTGACTCCATACTTCAGCTTCATATTGTTCCAGGAGGAGGGACTGACTCCATGCTTCATCTTCATATTGTTCCAGGAGGAGGGACTGACTCCATACTTCAGCTTCATATATTTCCAGGAGGAGGGACTGACTCCATGCTTCAGCTTCATATTGTTCCAGGAGGAGGGACTGACTCCATGCTTCAGCTTCATATTGTTCCAGGAGGAGGGACTGACTCCATACTTCAGCTTCATATTGTTCCAGGAGGAGGGTCTGACTCCATGCTTCATCTTCATATTGTTCCATTAGGAGGGACTGACTCCATGCTTCAGCTTCATATTGTTCCAGGAGGGACAGACTCCATACTTCAGCTTCATATTGTTCCAGGAGGAGGGACTGACTCCATGCTTCAGCTTCATATTGTTCCAGGAGGAGGGACTGACTCCATGCTTCAGCTTCATATTGTTCCAGGAGAAGGGACTGACTCCATACTTCAGCTTCATATTGTTCCAGGAGGAGGGACTGACTCCATGCTTCAGCTTCATATTGTTCCAGGAGAAGGGACTGACTCCATGCTTCAGCTTCATATTGTTCCAGGAGGAGGGACTGACTCCATGCTTCAGCTTCATATTGTTCCAGGAGGAGGGTCTGACTCCATGCTTCATCTTCATATTGTTCCATTAGGAGGGACTGACTCCATGCTTCAGCTTCATATTGTTCCAGGAGGAGGGACAGACTCCATACTTCAGCTTCATATTGTTCCAGGAGGAGGGACTGACTCCATGCTTCAGCTTCATATTGTTCCAGGAGGAGGGACTGACTCCATGCTTCAGCTTCATATTGTTCTAGGAGGAGGGACTGACTCCATGCTTCAGCTTCATATTGTTCCAGGAGGAGAGACTGACTCCATACTTCAGCTTCATATTGTTCCAGGAGGAGGGACTGACTCCATGCTCCAGCTTCATATTGTTCCAGGCGGAGGGACTGACTCAATGCTTCAGCTTCATATTGTTCCAGGAGGAGGGACTGACTCCATGCTCCAGCTTCATATTGTTCCAGGCGGAGGGACTGACTCCATGCTTCAGCTTCATATTGTTCCAGGAGGAGAGACTGACTCCATACTTCAGCTTCATATTGTTCCAGGAGGAGGGACTGACTCCATGCTCCAGCTTCATATTGTTCCAGGCGGAGGGACTGACGACTACTCCTACAAGGATGAAGGACTGATTACATCATCTTTACCTGGTCACTTCTGTTATCCTGGAACAATGTGAAAAGGAGTTAAATAAGAGATGGATTGATGTCGCATTTTCTATGCTTTTCTGGTACGCTTATTTAGCTATACATGTTGTGCTACAGGTCATGGTATGGCATTGTTGTATCTACTACTTTTTGTATAAACTTGACCTGTTGAATTAAATTTAAAACAAATATAAGGTATTGTATGATAGGTCGAGGAGTTTTCTTTGATTTTCTTTGGTTGTTATAAATTAAATTTCTTTGTTGATAGTATAATTATCTTGCAATGATTGTAACAACATTGTTTTGCATTATGTTAATTGTCTTTGTATGGTAATGTATAAATTATGGTTGTCAAATAGTGATTCTAAAATTCAAAATGATATAATCCTCCGAAAAATGTAATTGTTATTGTTATTGTTCCGATTTGATATGTGGGATTGAGCATTTCACATGACATTGTGAGACATGTCAGGGGTAACATAAGAGATGGATTGACGTCTCATTATCCATGCATTTCTTGTTCGCTTATTTAGTTAAATAATCTGTGTTACAGGTTATGGTATGACATTGTTGTATCTACAGTGGACCCTCGGTTAACGAATACCCCGGAAATCGTGCAATTATGTAAGTATAATTTTGAAAGTTCTTGTGGAAGTGTAGTTTTGGGGGTCTGAAATAGACTAACCTACATGACATTATTTCTTAAGGACGTAAATTCGTTCGGTAATGGCACTTGAGCAGGCTTCTGCAATGAATTTTTTTCGTTAACCAAGGGTCCACTGTATTGATTTTGTATATAATTGTCTTTTAAATAAAATTAAAAAAAAAAAAAAAAAAAAAAAAATAACTTCTGTTGCCTTCACACTATGCTCTGTATTTGACTGAAGAAGACTTCGGTGTAGACAAAATGTTTCAACAATAGAGACCCACCACCTACGCATGTGTCTTCCTCATCCACAGAAAAAGTTGCCCATTAGCTGGGATTTTACTATGCTGAGAATAATATTCCATCCACTGATTCCTAATATAACCTTTTATAATTTTTTTACTCGGAAAAAAGCGTTAAACCCATACAGGTACACACACAAAGGAGTATAAATCCCTGGGATAGAGAACCCCTCAACTGCATCAAGGCCCCTTGAAGTTCCTAGCGTAATCTTATTCTTCAAATAAGTTGTATAAATCAGGAATAATGTACTCGTCTTGTTGGGATCAGCACATATGTTACTCTTAGTTTCTTTGGTTAAATCAAACTGCCCCATTATGTACGTTCTGTTAACATTGTTTAATATGTTCGCAGTGTGAGTTTTGTCTACGCTTGATGTGTGGATGGATGCCGAACAGGATTGTTTCCTGTATAATACAGGTGGACGGCGCACTAGCCGAACCTTGATCGATAAAATACGTCGCCATGCATACGTGCCAACATACTTCAGAATACAGAATGCAATTTACTTTGGTAATAAAGCCACATTAATTCACTAAAATGAAACAATTTTTTCTTTGTTTAATTTTGTATTTTTTTTTTCAAATAAAACAGGTGCTTTTATACAAGTGTTGAGTGACCAAAGCAGAATATAAAAACACGGAAGTAACGGTAAGACTGATAAAAGAGTGGGGAGGGAGGAGGGACGGATGACTAATAACAAGAATGCCTCGGGTATTTGCCGTTACTTAACTCAGAGCCGTGGGAAGAGTTGCAAGTGTTTCTGAACTGTCGTCTGAACACCATCTTCTGAACCCCATCTTCTGAACACCATCTTCTGAACACCATCTTCTGAACACAATCTTCTGGCCACAACATTCATCATGGCTGATGTGAGTAGAAGAAAAACTATAGTTATTATTAGTATTATTATTATTATTATTATTATAATCAAATAGAAGCGCTAAACCACAGGGGTTATACAGCAAAACTATAGCTATAAATATATTCATGTTTACACCCTCTGAAAAGTGATCACGTATAGAGAAATTTAACTTGGTAAGCATGTGTATGCTTCTAGCTACTGTACTGTGTATGTATATAGTTCATAATGTGGCTTTGTAAATTAGAATCAGCTTAATCAGAATCGACGATCTGAATAGTTAACTGAAGTAAGTCTAAGAGGCGGTTTAAGACTTTATAAGGTATCCCAAAGGAATACCTGAAAGTGGTCGTGCAATTTTTTCACCATATCTTCGTTCATTGCTTGAGAACGCCTCATCTTATCGGTTCCAAGTTTATCAAGCAACTTTGCTGAATAGTTGAAATGTTTATACAGGTATTGTTCGTGTGCAGGTGCCCTCTGATCACTTCATGATCGAAGTTATATTAGCCCTTTTCCGGATTTTGTTTCCATGCCTCTTCTGATCGGCATGAAACTTTCAACGCTAGTGTATCCTTCTTAGTTGCAATTGTTATTAGAGTATATGGGTATCATTTTCCTAATTTACTTAAAAAAAGGTGTGGTATTTTTTACCATGAAATAGCTTGACTATACTTTCTTTGAATGGTTTACTTTAAATCGTTAATGGCTGATATATTATATAAAAAATATTTTACTCTGATAACATACTAAGAGAGTTAAACAACTTGCAGTAGTTGGATTCCATTCAATAACTAGAGAATGCCTCTTGTGATCGCCTTCAAACTTTTAGGTCTTGTATGTTTTCTTGAAATGGAAGATTATCGTTGATATTACCCTACATAAGTTCAAATTTGCAAATTATCTGTAACAAATTGTGATATTGATTTCCATTTAGTATCTATAGATTGGCTTCAAACTATTAATACTGATGCATTTAATGATGCCCTATTAGTTTAAGATGTATAGATTAAAAATGTACTTTATTAATTTTTTTAATAAATCTTTGAGTCGATGTATGCCATGAAGTAACTGCAGAATTTCTCTTCATCGGCTTTATATTTTAATTTGCTTATTTTATTGCTTTATTATTACTCAACATAACCAATGAAAAATATTTGATTAAGATTTTTTTTTTTTTATCGAAACCAACAAAAACCAAAATATTAATCTGAATATTAAATATTTATTATACTTTTCCAATTATTAGTGTCCTTTCATAGTGGAATAACTGGTGAGAGTTTCATTAACCGTCAGCCTGTGGGTGACCAAGATATAATTGCATAACAAACCCCAGAATGCTTTTTTTTTATACGCCATACAGGATGAGACCCGCTTCGGGCACATAAGAACATAAGAACATAAGAAAGGAGGAACACTGCAGCAGGCCTACTGGCCCATGCGAGGCAGGTCCAAATCTCCCACCGACTTAAGCCAATGCCCCGACCCATCCAGGTCAGGTTACATTCACTTAAGGAAGGAGCACGGCATCTGACCTAGTAGCACAAACTAGTCAGGTCCAACTCACACCCACCCGCACCCACTCATATATTTATCTAGCCTATTTTTAAAACTACACAACGTTTTAGCCTCTATAACTGTACTCGGGAGTTTGTTCCACTCATCGACAACTCTATTACCAAACCAATGCTTTCCTATATCCTTCCTGAATCTGAATTTATCCAACTTAAAGCCATTGCTGCGAGTCCTGTCAATACTAGATATTTTTAGCACGCTATTTACATCACCTTTATTTATTCCTGTTTTCCATTTATACACCTCAATCATATCCCCCTAATTCTACGCCTTTCTAGAGAGTGCAGATTCAGGGCCCTCAGTCTATCCTCATAGGGAAGATTTCTGATACATGGAATCAACTTAGTCATCCTCCTTTGTACGTTTTCCAGAGCATTTATATCCATTCTGTAATACGGTGACCAAAACTGTGCAGCATAATCTAGATGAGGCCTAACCAAGGATATATAGAGTTGAAGAACAACCTGAGGACTCTATTATTTATGCTTCTTGATATGAAGCCAAGGATTCTGTTCGCTTTATTGCGAACACTTATGCACTGCTGTCTTGGTTTTAGATTACTGCTAACCAGAACTCCTAAATCCTTTTCGCAATCAGTAGTATTAAGATCTATATTATTTAGTTTATATGTGGCATGGTTATTGTCCTGTCCAATATTTAGAACTTTGCATTTATCTATATTAAACTGCATCTGCCACTTCTCCGACCACTGCATCAGTCTATTCAAATCTTCCTGGAGTGCTCTAATGTCCTCATTTGAATGAATTGGACGGCCTATTTTGGTGTCATCGGCAAACTTGCTTATGTCGCTATTTATTCCCTCATCTATGTCGTTTATGTAGATTGTGAACAACAAGGGGCCCAATACTGACCCCTGTGGAACACCGCTTGTGACACTTCCCCACTCTGATTTCTCCCCATTTATGCAAACTCTCTGCTGCCTATTTGTCAACCATGCCTCTATCCAGGAAAAAATTTCTCCTCCTATTCCGTGTGCCTTAATTTTCCTCAATAGTCTCTGATGTGGGACTCTATCAAAAGCCTTACTGAAGTCCATATACACAATATCATATTCATTACCATGATCTACCTCCTCAAACACCTTAGTGAAAAAAGTTATTAAATTTGTAAGGCAGGAACGCCCTTTTGTAAAACCGTGCTGAGATTCTTTGATTAATTTATGCTTTTCAAGATGGCTGCGAATTGCCTCGGCAATTATTGATTCCATAAATTTTCCCACTATGGAGGTTAGGCTTATTG
Source organism: Cherax destructor (assembly GCA_009830355.1). Classification (NCBI taxonomy): domain Eukaryota; kingdom Metazoa; phylum Arthropoda; class Malacostraca; order Decapoda; family Parastacidae; genus Cherax; species Cherax destructor. The sequence goes on along the minus strand of WNWK01052124.1, from coordinate 3,881 downwards.
GTCTATAGTTCGAAGCTAAGGACCTGTCACCTGCTTTGAAAATAGGTATTACATTCGCCATTTTCCACTTATTTGGCACCATGCCAGTTTGCAGTGATATGTTGAAAAGATTAGCCAACGGGTTGCTAAGCTCCTCTTTACATTCCTTTAGAACCCTTGCATACAGTTCATCAGGGCCTGGGGATTTGTTAGGTTTCAATTTATCTATTTGTCTAAGGACCATGTCACTTGTGACCCTAATCGTGCATAGTTTACTATCATCCTGTTCTACATAATTAATTATTTCTGGAATATCGCTAGTATCTTCCTGTGTAAAAACTGAGAGGAAGTAAGTGTTAAACATTCTACACATTTCCTTATCACTGTCGGTGAGCTGACCTGAGTGACTTTTGAGTGGGCCTATCTTGTCCCTAATCTTACTTCTGTATACCTGAAAAAATCCTTTTGGGTTAGTCTTCGATTCTCTCGCAACTTTAACCTCATAGTCTCTTTTTGCTTTTCTTATTCCCTTTTTATTTCTCTCTTTAACTGAATATATTGATTACCTAATTGCCCCTCTCCTCTTTTGATTCGCCTATATATGCCTCTCTTTTGACCAATGAGATGTTTTAATCTATTGTTCATCCATTTAGGATCATTTTTGTTTGATCTGATTTCCCTATTAGGAACATAAGCTGTCTGAGCAGCTAGAACTATTCTCTGGAAAACGTCATATTGGCAATCACCACCTACCTGACCCACTGTCAGGTCATTCCAGTTCAGCCTACCCAGGTAATTTTTCAGTCCTATGAAATCAGCCAGGCGGAAGTCAGGGACAGAGACTTGATTTCCATTAGTAGGGTAATTCCATGATATATTAAAACTGAGTGATTTGTGATCACTTTCCCCAAGCTCATCATTAACCTCAAGATTATTAACTAGCGTTTCCCTGCTGGCAAGAACCAAGTCTAGCAGGTTATTTCCTCTAGTTGGTTCTGTCACCAACTGTTTCAAAAACAATCCTGAATCGTATCAAGAAAGTCACTTGACTCTAAATTTCCTGTCAAATTGCTCCAGTCAATTTGTCTAAAGTTGAAATCTCCCATTAGCACAACATTTTCATGTGTAGATGCCTTACGAATTTCATCCCATAGAAGTTTACTGCACTCCTATCAAGATTTGGGGGCCTGTAAATCACACCCAAAATAAGTTTTACACGGCCCTCAAGAAGCTGTAACCAAACAGATTCAGTGGCTGACGCTTCTAATTTTATATCTTGTCTAACACAACACTTTAAATTGTCTCTGACGTACATCGCTACTCCACCACCCTTCCTGTTGACCCTATCAGTGTGGAATAATTTATAGCCTTGTATGTGACATTCAGAAGGCAACTCTCTATCTTTCAGATTGAGCCAGGTCTCTGTTATAGCAATAATATCTATGTTTCCTGCACTTGCAATTAATCTTAGCTCATCTATCTTATTTCTTACACTCCTGCTATTAGTATAGTAAACCTTAAGGGAGCTAGTCTCTTGTTTTCCCCTGCTGTCTCCCTTTGTTTGCTGTCCTGATCCATTGCCCTTATTTGTAACTTTATGATGAATGTCTTTTATACACTTACTGTTTTCAGCCCTAGTGTTGCAAACTGACTGTTTCCCACACACACCCATACCTCTATCATCTATCAGTTTAAAATACTAGGCATGTCAGCAATGGCCCTCTCAATCGAGTTGGCAAGTGCTTCCACCCCTGTCCCAGAGAGATGTACCCCATCCCTTGCATACATATCATGTTTGCCATAAAAGTTGTCCCAGTTGTCAATGAATGGGATTGCAAGTTCCTTGCAGTATCTGTCTAGCCAGCAATTTGCACCAATTGCCCTAGACAACCATTCATTTCCCCTCCCCTTCTAGGCAAGATGCTACATATGATTGGGACCCCTCCCTTGGACTTAATTAGCTCTATAGCTGACCTGTACTTATCTAGCAACTCTTCTCTCCTACCCTTCCCAATATCATTTCCACCAGCACTGAGACAGATAATGGGCTTGTTCCCATTACCTGACATGATATTATCTAACCTGTTGACTATGTCTCCAACACCAGCTCCAGGGAAGCACACCCTCTCTCGCCCTCTTATTCCTATTACAGAAAGCACGATCCATATATCTTACCTGCGAGTCACCTACCACAAGAATTTGCTTACCTCTATTAGCAGGGGAAGTAGTACCTTTACCTTCACTGGCCACTGGAGTACACTCATCCTGAAGAACAGAGAAGCGATTTCCTACCTTCAAATCTTCTCTCTTAACTTTCCTTATTTTGATGTTCCTGCCATTACTGGGAACCACTTGCCACTTGTAGCAGGTGCTGGACTGCACCTCACTCCTAGTAGCCCTTTCCTCCTTCCCCCCTTTACCCTCCTCGCAGGTAGTGGCAGACTGCACCTCACTACTGGTATCCCTTTTACCCTCCACCACTCCAGCCACTTCATTCCCACTTCCAACGCCATAGAGGTGAACCTTCAGCCTCCTAAATTCCTCCTGGAGAAGCAGGATTAGATATGCGAAAGGTCAGGTAAGGTGTGCGGGTGAGGTCATATGTGGCCGTGAAGGAATGGTGGTTGTGGGGAATGGTACAGGTGTGAGCGTGTGGCCATGGGGGAATTGTATGGGCGGATTATGTTAAGTTGTTGGTTGGGATGGTGTGTGGCCATGGGGGAATTTAATGGGTGGGAAGTATGGGTGGGGGATTTATAGGAACAGGTGTTATAGGAGGGGGTTGTTGCTGGGTGTACAGCGAGGGTGTGGCCGCCGGGGAATTGGGGGTGAATGTACAGTTGGTGTTGTCGGTGTGTGGCTGAGGTGGCACTGGATGCTTATCAAGAGTCTCAAAACTCCAGACCGTCGTGTAAGCCACTGGGCCAGCTAGCTCCAATAAGATTCATCGTATGCTTATCGCATCTGTATCAGACGTCTGAAGCACTACTGCGCCTCAGCTCTCATTTGTGTGGGATAACCTCCTCCCACTTTGTAACATAACAATAGTTGATTTTAATACAATAAAATCACTACCACCACGACCACCATCACCCACCACGACCACCATCACCCACCACGACCACCATCACCCACCACGACCACCATCACCCACCACGACCACCATCACCCACCACGACCACCATCACCCACCAGAGCGACCAGCACCCACCACCACTATTACCATGACCACCAACACCTCCTACTGTAACCACGTCCCACTGCCACCTCCCACTGCCACCTCCCACTGCCACCTCCCACTGCCACCTCCCACTGCCACCTCCCACTGCCACCTCCCACTGCCACCTCCCACCGCTACCACTAACACTACTGCTGCTACTGAGCAGACTTCTGGCAGTGCAAGTACGTGAATGTGTTCTGCCAAATCTTAGTGAATCTTTATATGACCATGTTTTATGCACTCTTAAAAAAAATGAATGCAATCGGACGATATACAAAAAATGAAACCTTAAATTGCAACCTCTTTAATATTTTTAGGCGGAGATAAACAGCGGATATCGGACATACAGTGGTGGTGGCCCAGTGCTGGGCCACCACCACTGGATCACCACCACTGCCTCCCACACTGGGTCACTCACACTGGGCCACCAGCACTGCCACCCACACTGGGCCTGGAGTTACATAAGAAGAACATAAGAAAGAAGGAACACTGCAGCAGGCCTACTGGCCCATGCGAGGCAGATCAAAGTCTGTAATAATATTGGTAGAATTACCGACAATATGCTAAGTAAAAGGACACAAATGCAACTAATGTGACATTTTATTGTGGCAACGTTTCGCTCTCCAGGAGCTTTTTCAAGCCGTTACAAGCGATACATGGACACAGAGCGTATATATATACT
>WNWK01052123.1:0-12274 GCA_009830355.1 Cherax destructor | reverse complement strand
TTATAAGTTAAATAATGTAGAACTTAGCCATACAGATTGCGAGAAGGACTTAGGGGGGATGGTAAGCAGCAACCTTAAACCAAGACAGCAATGCCTAAGCGTACGTAATAAGGCAAATAGATTACTGGGATTTATATCAAGAAGTGTTAGCAACAGAAGTCCAGAGGTTATATTACAGCTTTATACATCATTAGTAAGGCCTCACCTAGATAACGCAGCTCAGTTTTGGTCTCCATATTACAGAATGGACATAAAGACTGAGGTGCTGTGTCATATGCTTAGACTGAGGTGCTGTGTAGTGTAGACGTGTCTTGTGTGCTCTCTGTGAATCTGAACAAGATGTCCTCTCTTGAGCTACTCTACCAGCAGCTGAAGGAAGAACTGAGGGTAGCTAAGCTTGAGATACAGCGACTGACTGAGGAAAACAAGAGGATTCGTAGTAATCCTCCTGTTGAGAATCCTCAAGCCAAGAAAGGAACCTGGACAGTGGCTGGAATGCATGGGACAAAGTTAAAGATCAAGAAGATGGATGGAGAGGTAGAAACAACGAAGACCCAGGAGAATGTTGTGGAAACATCGAACCGATTCTCCGTGTTACCCGATGAATGTGAGTCGACTACAGGGAACATCACGAACGACACCAAGGAAGGTAAAAACATTGTTCTTGTTGGGGATAGTCAAATTAGGTATATGGATAGGGCCTTCTGCTTGAAAGAGAGAAGTAGGAGACAGAGGGTTTGCTTTCCTGGGGCTGGGATGGAGGATATTGTTAGCCGTCTGGACGACATCATGAGAGGTAATGGGAGCAATCCTATTATCTGTCTCAGTGCTGGAGGCAACGATGTTGGCAGACGTAGGAGTGAGGACCTGACTAGCAGGTATAGGTCAGCAATAGACATAATTAGGAAGAAGGGTGGGAACCCTGTCATATGTGGTATTTTGCCAAGGAGAGGAGTTGGAGATGAATGTGTCCAGGGCAATTGGTGTCAATTGCTGGCTGGACAAACACTGTAAGGATAATGCAGTACCATTCATTTGCAACTGGGACCACTTCTATGGCCGAAATGACATGTATGCCAGGGATGGGGTTCACTTATCCAGGGCAGGTGTGGATTTTCTTGCTAGCTCAGTTGAGGGTGTTGTTAGGACTTTAAACTAGGATTAGTTAGAGGTATGGGTTTAGAAATGGAAAATACTGAATGTCGAAATATAGATCTAGGCTTTGATATAAAAATCTTAACAATAACAAGGACAGTAATAGGTATAGTGGTAAAACAGAATGGAGCAGGAAGGGTAAAGAGAAAGGAGGGTCTTTAAAAGTGTATTATACAAATAGTCGTAGTGCTAGGAATAAGATGGACGATTTGAGATTAGTTGCAAGTGCAGGTAACATTGATGTATTTGCCATAACTGAGACGTGGTTCAATACGAAAAATAGGGACATGCCTGCTGAATGTCATATACAGGGTTTTAAATTGTTCCAAGTAGACAGAAGTTTCGGGAAGGGGGGTGGAGTGGCACTGTATGTCCGAAATCGCTTGAACTGTTGCATAAAAAGGGAATAAAGTCTGAAATAACACATACAGAGTCTGTCTGGATAGAATTTTCAGAGGGGCATGAAAAATTGATTTTAGGTGTGATATACCGTCCCCCAAACTTAGATAGGGACCAAGGGAGACTACTATGGGAGGAAATTGTTAAGGCCACAATGCACGATAACGTAGTTATTCTGGGTGACTTCAACTTTAGTCAAATTGATTGGAATTTTTTGACTGGGAATTTAGAATCTAACGACTTCTTAGAAGTAGTTCAAGATTGTTTTTTGAAGCAGTTTGTGACAGAACCTACAAGGGGAAATAATCTGCTTGACTTAGTTCTGGCAAACAAGGAAACCCTTGTAATAATATTGGTAGAATTACCGACAATATGTTAAGTAAAAGGACACAAATGCAACTAATGTGACATTTTATTGTGGCAACGTTTCGCTCTCCAGGAGCTTTCTCAAGCCGTTACAAGCGTTACATGGACACAGTGGGCTATTATATACTCTCAAAGTGAGGTGAAATACTAGTGGTGGTCGAGGTAGTAGTGATAAGTAGTAGTAGTAGTAGTAGTAGTAATACAATAAGGTAGAACAATCAATATGCACATGAGTAAAAGGTGATAAAACAAATACTTGGGTAGTATAACAATAGGTTAGACAAATATTTTATGCTGGAGGTTGAAATATAGAAGGCCTGTAGGAGTGTTCCACATCTACGATGCTTCTTGAATGACCAATCCACTTACGAACCCATCAACACACAACAGTGGGAAACACTCACTAAAGATTTCCTATATAAAACCAGACAAATACTGAAACGCACCAGTGAAGGAAAGAAACTTCTGTACTTGATACCCAGCAACCCTAAACCAGCACACATGTATGGCTTACCCAAGACCCATAAGCATAATATTCCTCTCACACCAATCACATCAGGTATAGGCAGTGCACCCCACAAACTAGCCGGAGTTCTTGCCAAACATCTTTCCTGCCTTCTGGGGACCATCAGCCCCGCTCATCTTAAACATTCAGGCGACCTTCTCAACCGCATCCGAAATCTCTCCATCCGAAACAAGAAACTAAGCAGTTTGGACGTGACTTCCCTCTTCACTAAAGTACCTACCACACAACCCATCGAGGTTCTATGACGTAAAGTCAATCAGGACCTTAACCTTCCTCTACCTCCCGGAGATTTTGTTGACCTTATTGAACTCTGTGTTAATTTCAACTGTTTTTCTTTCAATAACAGGCTCTACAAACAAACATACGGCATGGGAATGGGGTCCCCCATCAGTGCCGTCTTAGCTAACTTGTACATGGAACACCTAGAGGCTGAACACTTCGCCAACATCATACCCTCAAGCGTCACTTGGGTACGTTACGTAGACGACGTCCTCGTAATAACTCCCAAACGTTTTGATGTACGGAATCTTCAGGCTAGGCTCAACGCAGTTGAACCGGCGATCCAGTTTACACTAGAAGAAGAGTCCAATGACAAACTACCCTTTCTAGACGTCCTCATCCACAAAGTAGATAACAACCTAAAATTTCAAGTTTACCGGAAACCTACAAATAAAAATGATCTCACACATTCTATTCCAGTCAAGATACTAAGACCAAAAGAGGCATCATCATCGGATTCTTCCTAAGAGCTTACCGAATTTGTAGTCCTGAGTTTCTTGACGAGGAATGTACATACATTCACCAAACCTTCACTGATTTACATTTTCCCTCCTTTTTCATCAAAGATTGCAAGAAAAGAGCTCTTCAGATCATTAATTCTCCACGCGTCAACACCACTCCAAACAAAGTTATAGTTCTTCCCAACAGCCAGGTTGCATCCAACATTTCTAAAGTATTTGCACAAGCTAACACTAGAGTCGCCATTGCTTCCAGTACTTCTATTAAGAATCTAACCAGGACTAAATCCAAGCACCATGAACCAGTCAACGCAGGGTCTACACTATACCCTGTGGAGGCTGCGACAGAAGTTATGTAGGAGAAACAGCAAGAAACCTCGAAACACGCATCAATGAACACATTAATGCATGCAGAAACGATAACCTGAACAACGCCTGCGTACAACACCGAAATTCCAACAATCATCTCATGAAATTCAAAGACGCCCGACTAGTAATCAAAGAAACTAATTTCCGTAGACGCAAATGCCTTGAATCAGCACTTATCTCTGTTTCTAACACAATTAAACAAAACAAAGGCAGCTTCACCATCTCTGAAGTCTTAGCAAGAATCCTCCTGAAAACAGTTAACCATACCATCACATAGTCTCTCCTGCTAATTCAACACAAGCACATCGTAGATGTGGAACACTCCTACAGGCCTTCTATATTTCAACCTCCAGCATAAAATATTTGTCTAACCTATTGTTATACTACCCAAGTATTTGTTTTATCACCTTTTACTCATGTGCATATTGATTGTTCTACCTTATTGTATTACTACTACTACTACTACTACTACTTATCACTACTACCTCGACCACCACTAGTATTTCACCTCACTTTGAGAGTATATAATAGCCCACTGTGTCCATGTAACGCTTGTAACGGCTTGACAAAGCTCCTGGAGAGCGAAACGTTGCCACAATAAAATGTCACATTAGTTGCATTTGTGTCCTTTTACTTAACAAGGAAACCCTTGTTAATAATTTAGAAATTACAGAGGAACTCGGCGCAAGCGACCACAAATCAATTACCTTTGGCATTGAATGGAAGTTTCATAGTACGAATAACTCAGTAACGGTCCCAGATTTTCGCTTAGCAGATTACAATAGACTTAGAGAACACTTATCATCTGTGGACTGGGGTAATGAAGAGAGCTATCAATATGACAGTTTTCTGAACACTATACATGCTGCCCAAATAACATTTATCCCATATAAAGAAATTAGATCGAATAGAAATGACCCAAAATGGATGAATAATAGGCTCAAATATCTTTTAGGGCAGAAGAAAGGAATTTATAGGCGTATCAAAAGAGGTGAGGGTCATCTTATGAGTCAGTATATTGACATTAAGAGGGACGTTAAAAAGGGGATAAGAAAAGCTAAACGGGATTACGAAATTAAAGTTGCTAGGGATTCGAAAACTAACCCAAAAAGTTTTTTCCAGGTGTATAGAACAAAAGTTAGAGATAAGAACATAAGATAACATAAGAAAGAAGGAACACTGCAGCAGGCCTACTGACCCATGCGAGGCAGGTCCATCACTCCCCGGCTTAGACCTGACTACCTGCAGGCATAAGACCTAGTACCACAAGCTAGTCAGGTCCAACTCACACCTACCCACACCCACTCATGTATTTATCTAACCTATTTTTAAAACTACACAACGTCTTAGCTTCTATGACGGTACTCGGGAGTTTGTTCCACTCATCCACAACTCTATTACCAAACCAGTGCTTTCCTATATCCTTCCTGAATCTGCGAGTCCTGTCTTGCCTGGATATTTTCAGCACGCTATTTACAGCCCCTTTATTTATTCCTGTTTTCCATTTATACACCTAAATCATATCCCCCCCTAATTCTACGCCTTTCTAGAGAGTGCAGATTCAGGGCCCTCAGTCTATCCTCATAGGGAAGATTTCTGATACATGGGATCAACTTTTTGATCATCCTCTGTACGTTTTCCAGAGCATTTATATCCATTCTGAAATACGGTGAGAAGAACTGTGCAGTATAATCTAAATGAGGCCTAACCAAGGATATATAGAGTTGAAGAACAACCTGAGGACTTCTATTGTTTATACTTCTTGATATGAAGCCAAGGATTCTGTTAGCTTTATTGCAAACACTTATGCACTGTTGTCTTGGCTTCAGATTACTGCTAACCAGAACTCCTAAATCCTTTTCACAATCACAAGTATTAAGATCTACATTATTCAGTTTATATGTGGCATGGTTATTGTCCTGCCCAACATTTAGAACTTTGCATTTGTCTACATTAAACAGCATCTGCCACTTATTCGACCATTGCATTAGTCCATTCAAATCATCCCTTAAAAATAATTATGGGTATCTTACTGACAAAGAGAATGAAAGGTGCTCTATTTTTAATAATTATTTTCTCTCGGTTTTCACTCAGGAAGACACTAATAATATCCCAAGAATTAGGTATTTTAGTGGGCCTGAAGAAGATAAATTATGTAGTATCACAGTCACTAGCGAAAAGGTTATCAAACAGATAGACCGTTTGAAGCAAAATAAATCGCCAGGCCCTGATGAGCTTTTTTCAAGGGTTCTTAAGGAATGCAAAATAGAACTCTGTGAACCCTTAACTAACATTTTTAACCTATCTCTTCAAACAGGTGTAGTGCCGGATACGTGGAAGATGGCTAATGTATTTCCTATTTTTAAAGCAGGGGACAAGTCGTTACCATCAAATTACCGCCCAATAAGTCTAACATCAATTGTAGGCAAATTATTAGAGTCGATTATAGCTGATAACATAAGAAGCCATCTAGATAGGCATAATTTGATTAATGATACTCAGCATGGATTCACCAGGGGCCGTTCCTGCCTAACTAATTTATTAACTTTTTTCAGTAAGGCTTTTGAGGCAGTTGATAATGATAAAGAATTCGATATTGTTTATTTGGATTTTAGTAAGGCTTTTGATAGAGTACCACATCAGAGACTGTTAAAGAAAGTTGCTGCTCATGGCATTGGGGGAAAAGTGTTAAGAACATAACATAAGAACATAAGAATGGAGGAACACTGCAGAAGGCCTACTGGCCCATACAAGGCAGGTCCTTATCAAAACCACCACTACCTAAGAATTTACTCCTGTACTCACGACACTAATCAAACCCAGCCCCTCCCACTCATATATTTGTCCAATCTCTTTTTAAAGCCACCCAAGGTCCTAGCCTCTATCACCCTACTCGGAAGATTGTTCCACGCATCTACAACTCTGTTCGAAAACCAGTACTTGCCTATGTCCTTTCTAAATCTAAATTTATCCAATTTAAATCCGTTATTTCTGGTTCTTACTTGGTTCGATATCCTCAGTATTTTATTAATATCTCCTTTGTTTATGCCCATCATCCACTTGTACACCTCGATGATATCTCCCTCATTCTACGTCTCTCCAGAGAGTGGAGATTCAACGCTCTAAGTCTATCTTCATACGGGAGATTTCTTATACTGTAAATCATTTTAGTCATTCTTCTTTGTATGTTCTCCAATGAATCTATATCCATCCTGTAGTAAGGAGACCAAAACTGAGCTGCATAATCCAAATGAGGTCTCACTAGTGATGTATAGAGCTGTAAAATAACTTTTGGACTTCTGTTGCTTATACTTCTTGAAATAAATCCTAGTAATCTGTTAGCCTTATTGCGCACACTTAGGCACTGTTGTCTTGGCTTTAGATTTCTGCTTACCATGACTCCCAAGTCTTTTCACATTCTGTATGATCAAGCTCAACTTCACCTAGTTTATAAATTCGAGGATATTTTCATTACCAACGACTAGCACCTTACACTTATCCACATTGAACTTCATCTGCCACTTTTCAGACCAAGACATTAATTTATCCAAATCCTCCTGGAGTTCATTGGTATCCTCCTCAGAATGAATTATACGGCCTATTTTTGTATCATCAGCAAATTTACTCATGTCACTTGCAATTCCTTCATCAAGGTCATTTATGTAAATTATGAACAACAATGGGCCCAAAACTGATCCTTGTGGAACGCCACTGGTGACAAATCCCCATTCAGATTTGACCCCATTAATGGAAACTCTCTGCTTTCTATTGGTAAGCCATGCCTCTATCCATGCTAGAACTTTACCTCCTATACCATGAGCTGCCACCTTTCTTAAGAGTCTCTTATGAGGTACTCTATCGAAGGCCTTACTGAAATCCAAGTAAATTATATCATATTCTTTATCACTGTCTACTGCCTCAAATGTTTTATTGAAAAACGTCAGTAAATTTGTCAGGCAGGAACGACCTCTCGTAAACCCATGCTGAGATTCATTAATCAAATTATGTTCTCAATGTTCTCAGTGTTGTCATGGATCGAGTCATGGCTCACCAATAGGAAGCAGAGGGTGTGCATAAATGGGGTTAAATCGGAGTGGGGATCTGTAACAAGTGGCGTTCCTCAGGGATCGGTTTTGGGCCCGTTGTTGTTTATAATATATATAAATGACCTTGACGAGGGAATTTCTAGTGATATGAGCAAATTCGCTGATGACACGAAGATAGGTAGGATAATCGATTCAGACGTAGATGTCAGTGAACTACAGGAGGATTTAGACAAACTCAATTCCTGGTCAGAAAAATGGCAGATGCAGTTCAATGTAGATAAATGCAAAGTTCTAAAGCTCGGGAGTGTCCATAACCCAAGCACTTATAAGTTAAATAACGTAGAACTTAGCCATACAGATTGAGAAGGACTTGGGGGTGATGGTAAGCAGCAACCTTAAACCAAGACAGCAATGCCTAAGCGTACGTAATAAGGCAAATAGATTACTGGGATTTATATCAAGAAGTGTTAGCAACAGAAGTCCAGAGGTTATATTACAGCTTTATATATCATTTGTAAGGCCTCACCTAGATTACGCAGCTCAGTTCTGGTCTCCATATTACAGAATGGACATAAATTCGTTAGAAAACATTCAGCGTAGAATGACTAAATTAATACATAGCATTAGAAATCTTCCTTACGAAGAAAGATTGAAGACCCTTAAATTACATTCACTTGTAAGACGTAGAATGAGGGAGACATGATCGAGGTATACAAGTGGAAAATGGGTATTAACAAAGGGGATATAAATAAGGTCTTGAGGGTATCTCTCAAGAGAGAACCCGCAATAATGGATTCAAGTTAGATAAGTTTAGATTTAGAAAGGATATAGGAAAGTATTGGTTTGGAAATAGGGTAGTTGATGAGTGGAACAGTCTGCCTAGTAGGGTTATTGAAGCAAGGACCTTGGGTAGTTTTAAATTTAGGTTGGATAAATTCATGAGTGAAAGGGGTTGGATTTGAGTGGGAATTGCACATGAGTAAATAAAATTATCAAAGCTTATTTCTTGGGTAGCATTGAAAATTAGGTTGAACAAATATTCTGTTAGTGGGATGGAATGTGAAGGACCTGCCTAGAATGGGCCAACAGGCCTGCTGCAGTGTTCCTCCTTTCTTATGTTCTTATGTTCTTAGAAAACATTCAGCGTAGAATGACTAAATTAATACATAGCATTAGAAATCTTCCTTACGAAGAAAGATTGAAGACCCTAAAATTACATTCACTTGTAAGACGTAGAATGAGGGGAGACATGATCGAGGTATACAAGTGGAAAATGGGTATTAACAAAGGGGATATAAATAAGGTCTTGAGGATATCTCTCCAAGAGAGAACCCGCAATAATGGATTCAAGTTAGATAAGTTTAGATTTAGAAAGGATATAGGAAAGTATTGGTTTGGAAATAGTGTAGTTGATGAGTGGAACAGTCTGCCTAGTAGGGTTATTGAAGCAAGGACCTTGGGTAGTTTTAAATTTAGGTTGGATAAATTCATGAGTGAGAGGGGTTGGATTTGAGTGGGACTCGCGCATGAGTGGGTAGAATTGTCAAAGCTTATTTCTTGGGTAGCATTGAAAATTGGGTTGAGCAAATATTCTGTTAGTGGGACGGATTGTGAAGGACCTGCCTAGTATGGGCCAACAGGCCTGTTGCAGTGTTCCTCCTTTATGTTCTTATGTTCTTATGTATTCAACCAAAAATATGTTGGTTCTCCCTTACCATGAAAACTTGGTTGATATACCTTCCTTTCTTAAGAATTTTAATATCAAAGTAGTATTTAAAAATCTTGATACAGTAAAAAGACTTTTGATAAAAAATTCCCCCCAAAATGCTGACGGATGTGTCTATAAGATTCCCTGTAAAATATGCGATAAAGTTTATTATGGTCAAACTGGTAAAAGTCTTGAACTAAGATTAAAACAACATAAATATAGCATTAGAACTGGACAAGACTCTAATGTTCTATTTATTCATGTGAGAGATTTTAACCATCCAATTGATTTTCAAAATGCTGAGAAAGTTGTATCAAGCAAGTCCATGGTTGAAAGGAATATAATAAAATCATGTTTCATAAAAAGTAGTTTTGAAAATAATATGAATATTTCTTTTGGTTTATATAAATTGGATTCATTTATAATAAATAAAATTTGTGAAGAATTTAATGATAAATTGGACTAATCTTAATTCTTGGGAAGAGTTTCAGGTCCTTTCTTATGTTCCTCTTTACAGAGTCGTGCGTTGTTACGCTACTGTGAGGTGTTGTCTTTGTTAGTGTGATGTGACTGTGAGGTGTAGTCTTGCCCCTTTATAAGCCTTCTTGTTATGTTTCCTTTTATAGTTCCTTGATAATGTGAGTAGTCACGAAAGCGCTTGGAATTCCTCTATTTTTCATAGTGGTTGTCTTGCATATATATATATATATATATATATATATATATATATATATATATATATATATATATATATATATATATATATATATATATATATATATATATATTATTATATATATATATATATATATATATATTTTGTCGATGCCGATTAGGTAAAACTTGGGATTTTGGCTTAAATAGCAACGCTCACCTTGCCATATAAGACAAGTGAAAATTTGTGTATGCAATAATTTCGCAAAAATCATTCTGAACATAACGAAAAAAATATATTTCATTGTGTTTGTTTATTATTAAATTAATGTTAAAGTATCTAAAATATATTTAGTTGGGTTAGGCTAAATTAAATTGCGCTTGTTGTAATAAGGTTAGGTAGGTTTTCAAAGTTTCTCTTGGTACAAAATTAAAAATTCTTTCATTAACATAAATGAAAAAAATATATCTTTAAGCGTATAAGAGAAAATTTTAGAAAGGACTAAATTTTAGATGAGTTCTTGCTAATTGACCAGTTTTACCTAATCGGCACGACATATATATATATATATATATATATATATATATATATATATATATATATATATATATATATATATATATATATATATAATTTTGTTAGGGTGGTGGTTCGGGGATAGGGGTTAAATAGAGAGAAAGGTACATAATTTGAATTTTCAATTAATTCACACTCTATCTACGCTTATAAATAGGAGTGGCTGTCATTATCAGATGCAACGAGGAAACATATAGTGTTTTTTTCGGCTTACAATTATTTTTCCTTTATGTAATATATAGCTGACATCGGCTTAAATATATTGTAATATCTCGTTTATACTTCTTCACATTATGGTGACATGCTCAGTAAAGGTGATACTTTGCTATGATGTTATATTATGGTGACGTTGTCAGTATGGTGACGTTCTTGATGTGCCAACCTATAGTTTGATACATCTCGTGTACACAATCCTGATTCATTGTTATGGCTCCTCAATGTAGACCTGAAATCCGCTAAGCTTGCAAATACTGCCAATTTCTTGCTGTACTCCGTCTCAGATCTTCTCTCCCTTTTCCAAAATTTGCATTACCTTGCTTTTTCTATGCAAAATTTTCATTGCCTCGCACTTATTTGAGTTGAACTCCAGGAGCCACTTGTATGATCATCCTTTGTTACTTGTTACTGTTATTCTGTAGCCTCTATTCTCTAACATTTTTATTGTTAAATAAAAGGACACAAATGCAACTAATGTGACATTTTATTGTGGCAACGTTTCGCTCTCCAGGAGCACTTGTCAAGCCGGCTTGACAAGAGCTCCTGGAGAGCGAAACGTTGCCACAATAAAATGTCACATTGGTTGCACTTGTGTCCTTTTACTTAACATATTGTTGGTAATTCTACGAACGTTAATACAACATTTTTATTGTTTTCATTATTTTGATGTAACTAACAAGACTGAATACCATTTGGCAAGTAAAGATCTGTGTGTGTGAGTGTGTGTGTATTTATTCATTTATTTATAAGAACCTGTTTGTAGTTGCAGTGGCCGAGTCTCAGCTCTTGGCCCCGCCTCTCACACGGGCCGGTACTTGGTTTACTCCACTTCGTGAGTCTTATCATACATCTTAAAGTTCCGTATATATCCTGCCCCTGTCACATCGCTGTCCACAACATTTCACTTTCTGACTACTGTGAGGTTGAGGAAATGTTTCAGGCCTCCCTATGACTCATTTGTATTTTAAAATTCCAGCTGTGCCCCTGTATACCAGTTTCCCACCTCTCGAATAGCGTGTGCCTGTCCACTCTCAATTCCAAGAGTATTTGTTAAGTCATTATGATGTTCCTGGTTCTTCTGTCCTGAAATGTGATCGTTTAGGTCCTTTACTTCCTCCTCACAGCTCATTCTCATTATCCTAGTTGCAAACCTTTGCAATTTTTTCCAGTTGCTTTACATGCCTGATCAGGTGTGGGTTTCATGCTGGTGCTGCGTACTCCAAGATTAGCCAAATATATTTCTTATTAATCCAGTCAATTTAGCAGGACAAATGAGTTAGCCTAGAACTAATTGCCCACAAAAATTCACTTTTACCGAGCTACGCTGATGAATTCTCTGAAAACATTATACGCAAAATGTAGAGGAAATATAGAGGATATATAGAAGTAATATAGAGGAAATATAGAGAAAATATAGAGGTACACTGATTACATATTAGATTTGGTTTTGTATTTGATTTTTTTTTTGGGGGGAGAATAAATTTACATGTCATTTCTATGGCCGAAATGACATGTATGCCA
>WNWK01052122.1:0-12274 GCA_009830355.1 Cherax destructor | reverse complement strand
CTCAAGTCCGGCTTGCCGGGTTTTCCCCTGAATCCCTTCATAAATGTTACTTTGCTCACACTCCAACAGCACGTCAAGTATTAAAACCATATGCCTCCATTTACTCCTATCAAATACGCTCACACATGCTTGCTGGAAGTCCAAGCCCTCGCACACAAAACTTCCTTTACCCCTCCCTCCAACCTTTCCTAGGCCGACCCCTACCCCGCCTTCCCTCCACTACAGATTTATACACTCTCGAAGTCACTCTGTCTCGTTCCATTCTCTCTACATGTCCAAACCACCTCAACAACCCCTCCTCAGCTCTCTGAACAATCGTTTTGGTAATCCCGCACCTCCTCCTAATTTCCAAACTCCGAATTCTCTGCATTATATTCACACCACACATTGACCTCAGACATGACATCTCCACTGCCTCCAGCCTTCTCCTCGTTGCAACATTCATCACCCATGCTTCACACCCATATAAGAGCGTTGGTATAACTATACTCTCATACATTCCCTCTTTACTTCCATGGACAAGGTTCTTTGTCTCCACAGACTCCAAGTGCTCCACTCACCCTTTTCCCCTCATCAATTCTATGATTCACCTCATCCTTCATAGACCCATCCGCCGACATGTCCACTCCCAAATATCTGAATACATTCACCTCTTCCATACTCTCTCCCTCCAATCTGATATCCAATCTTTCGTCACCTATTCTTTTTGTTATCCTCATCACCTTACTCTTTCCTATATTCACTTTCAATTTTCTTCTTTTACACACCCTACCAAATTCATCCACCAACCTCTGCAGCTTCTCTTCAGAATCTCCCAAAAGCACAGTGTCATCAGCAAAAGCAACTGTGACAACTCCCACTTTGTATTTGCTTCTTTATCTTTTAGCCCAACACCTCTTGCCAAGACCCTCGCATTCACTTCTCTTACAACCCCATCTATAAATATATTGAACAACCACGGTGACATCACACATCCTTGTCTAAGGCCCACTTTTACTGGGAAATAGTCCCGTTCCCTCCTACACACTCTAACCTGAGCCTCACTATCCTTATAAAAACTCTTCACTGCTTTCAGTAACCTTCCTCCTATTCCATACACCTGCAACATCTGCCACATTGCCCCCCTATCTACCCTATCATACGCCTTTTCCAAATCCATAAATGCCACAAAAACATCTTTACCCTTATCCAAATACTGTTCACCTATATGTTTCACTGTAAACACTTGGTCTACACACCCCCTACCTTTCCTAAAGCCCCCTTGTTCATCTGCTATCCTGCTTTCTGTTTTACTCTTAATTCTTTCAATAATAACTCTACCATACACTTTACCAGGTATACTCAACAGACTTATTCCCCTATAATTTTTGCACTCTCTTTTGTCCCCTTTGCCTTTATACAAAGGAACAATACACGCTCTCTGCCAATCCCTAGGTACCTTACCCTCTTCCATACATTTATTAAATAATAGCACCAACCACTCCAAAATTATATCCCCACCTGCTTTTAACATTTCTATCTTTATCCCATCAATCCCAGCTGCCTTACCCCCTTTCATTCTACCCACTGCCTCACGAACTTCCCCTACACCCACAACTGGCTCTTCCACACTCCTACAAGATGTTATTCCTCCTTGCCCTACACACGAAATCACAGCTTCCCTGTCTTCATCAACATTTAACAAATCCTCAAAATATTCTCTCCATCTTCCCGATACCTCTAACTCTCCATTTAATAACTCTCCTCTCCTCTTGTATGTATGTGTGTGTATATGGTTTAAGAGGGAGGGAGAGAGGATGTCAGATCAGCTTTCAGAAGGTGTGAAACCCTTGTGTGTGTGTTTGTATGCCTGCTCGCCCTTTTCTATTAAAAATTGCCAAATACTATTTGTTACCGTGTACTTGATATCCTATTCCTTATCTTACTATGAGAGTTGACCGTTCACAAACAGCTTGGCGGTTAGGTAATTGGAACTCACCAGATATTACTTTCTAGTTCACTTATAAAATTGTGGCTCTGCCCACACTTATGTAGCTCTGGGCAACTCGTAAATCGCTTCAAGGGTTGTTCACTACCCTGACACACTTGATAACCCCTGCAGTACCCTAGGGTAGCCATCAAAAACACTTATATTCGCGGAGCACTAAAGTTGCGACTCGCGCATGCGGTGTCCCTTCAGTCCGTTTTGTGTGTGTGTGACTCAGTGTTTATGTGTGTGTGTGTTTACTCACCTAATTGTGGTTGCAGGGGTCGAGACTGTTTTGCTTGTGCGTTTAGTGTAATGACTCCCTATTATTACTTAAGTAGGATATGGTTAATTCTGCTGTTTAAGAAACTTAACCTCGTTTATATATACAAACTAGAATATTAGGATCTACTGATTAATACAATTGCTTGTTGTTTATTTCCATTAATTCTCTTCCTAGCTCAAGCAGGATAGAGTGAACCCTTTACTTCCAGGTTTTTTTTCAGCTAATTAGCCTAGAAACTCTGACCTTCCACCACAAAATAGGAATACTTACGTTACGGGACGCAAGTAGCGTCTAGCAGCGATGTCTGTCAATGGTGAGGCCCAGGGTACCCTCTTGAAATGTCATACAACAGTAAATTCTCTCTTACTATTCTTCTTTTAAATAATCACTATCGTCACTCTGTCAAGGTATGTGCTTTATTGTTCAGATATCCACACTTCTTCCCTGTATTATGAACACAGCCTTATTACGAGCAACATCAGAAATGCCCGAGATGATGGCTATTTCCTCCTATTTACTTGTTTTTATTTTTCATTTTATTTATTATCTTTTTCTTTGCCCTTTCTATATGATTTGTTCTCTGATCACTCGCTATTCTAGCCTGATTTTGCACTTGACTCTCTACTTTAAGACACACCTTATCCTGTTGGTGTTTGTAATTATGTCACTTATGGCAACTCCAGCCTGGCAATAAAGCCTGCTGCTACGTGCCCGCCATTCCGCTTTGGCACATTCATACTGACATATAAAAATGCGGCCTTCACCTCACTTTTCTGACTTTGGGTTCCTTGTAATTCACCTCTGAAGTTGTTCACTGACATTGGCCCATTCAATGATCTATTCAGTGTCCTTGGGTAGCCAGAAAACACTACAAGTTAGAGATAATGTTACTGTTACTCCCGCTACAGCGTGCGCCCTCTGCGTGTGTACTCACCTATTTGTGGTTGCAGGGTTCGATTCATAGCTCCTGGCCCCGCCTCTTTCCTGCTAGCTACAAGGTCCACTCTTTCCCTTCTCTAAGAGCTTCATCTAACCTCTTCTTAAAGCTATGTATGGATCCTGCCTCCACTACATAACTCTCCAGATTGTTCCACTTCCTCACAACTCTATGACTGAAGAAATACTTCCTAACATCCCTGTGACTCATCTGAGTTTTCAACTTCCAGTTGTGACCCAGTGTTGTGTTCCATCTCTAAAACATTCTGTCCCTATCAACCTTGTTAATTCCTCGCAGTATTTTATATATTGTTATCATGTCCCCTTTATTCCACCTGTCCTCCAGTGTCGTCAGGTTGATTTCTCTTAACCTCTCCTTGTAGAAGTTCTCCTTATCTCCGGGACTAGTCTTCTTGCAAACCTTCGCATTTTCTCTAATTTCTTAACATGTTTGACCAGGAGTGAGTTACATACTGGTGCTGCATACTCCAATATGGGCCTGACATACACAGTGTACAGTGTTCCGAATGACTCCTTACTTACTTGTCGAAACGCTATTCTTGGATTTGCCAGGTTCCCACGTGCTGCAGAAGTTATTTGGTTGTTTTGCACCTCAGGAGATATGCTCGGAATGATGCTCACCCCCAGGATCCTCTTTCTTGAATGAGTTTTATAGCTGTTGACCTCCTAGGTTGTACCCCGTCTGTGGTCTTCTTTGTCTTTCCCCAGACCTCATGACTTTGCACACTTTCTGGGGTTAAACACCAGCATCAGGTAAGCCAGGCTGCAAGCCTGGCTTACCTGATCCTCGTTCACCTGTATTCCTCTCATCAGCTTCACGTCATCTGCAAAGAGGTACACCTCTAAATCTATCCCTTTTGTCATGTCATTCACATATAGTAAAAACAGCACCAGACCCAGGACTGATCCTTGTGGAACCCCTGTCTGACACCTTATCATGTACCAACACACATTGTTTCCTTCTTGTCAGTTAAACAAACCATATGGTGGTATGGTTTGCAATCGTGTCATTACGATTTCGTGAGTCTTCTTGTCAGTTATTCCGTGATCAATTTCAGTATTTTCACTGCTATTCCTGCCTGCTCCTCTAGCTTTTCAACCAGTCTCTTGTGAGGTACTGTATCAAAAGCCTTCTTACAGTGCAAGAAGATGCAGTCTGCAAGTCTCTCTCTCGCGCCTGCCTTCTGTTACCTTATCGTAGATCTCCGATAGGTTTGTGATCCAGGATTTCTCTTCCCTGAAGCCATGCTGGTTGTCATGTATAAACCCATTCCTTTCAAGGTGTTTCCCCAATCTTCTCCATAACTTTACGTAATATACATGTCAGCAACACAGTTCTGTAGTTTAGTGCTGCCTGTTTGTCTCCTTTCTTAAAAAAATGAGATTACATTTGCTGTCCTCTATACACCTCAGGCAGTTGCCTGTTTCAATAGATTTATTGAAGATAATTGTAATTGGTACACTTAGTGCATCTGCTCCCTCTCTCAGGACCCATAGAGAGTTGTTATCTGAGCCTACCGCCATCGAGGTATTTAGATCCCCTAGGAGCTTCTTCACTTCCTCGGTTGTGTGCAGTGTGTCTACCACTTGCTGGTGCACCTTGCTCCCTCGGTTTGCTGGAATCCTCTCTCTCTCCACTGTAAATACCTCCCTGAATCTTGAGCTGAGTTCCTCACATACTTCCTGGTAGCTCCCTGTAAGCTCCTCTCCTTCTTTCCATAGGCTGTTTACCTGATCCTTGACTATTGTTTTCCTCCTGATGTTGTATAACAATATTGGGTCCGATTTGGCTGTTGATGCTGTCATTCTCGTATTGCCTCTGGGCCTCCTCCTTATCCATGCATATTCATCTCTGGCTCTTCATCTTAACTTCCTGTTTTCCTGAGTGCTTTACCTTCTATACTTTTTCCTTGTTCTAGCACACTTGGCTTTGGCTTCTTCACACCTACGGGTAAACAATGGGCTCACTCTGGTCTTTCCATTGCTTCTGTTGCCCCTTGGCTTAAACTTCTCCTCTGCTTCCCTGCACTTTGCAGTCACGTGATCTATTATTTATTTTACTGTCTTTCCCTCTAGCTCTCTTACCCACTGCACCTCATGCAGGAACTGCCTCATATGTACTCACCTAATTGTACTCACCTAATTGTGGTTGCAGGGGTCAAGACTCAGTTCCTGGCCCCGCCTCTTCGCTGTCTGCTACTGGGTCTCTGCTCTCCCTGCTCCATGAGCTTTATCATACCTCGTCTTAAAACTATGTATGGTTCCTGCCTCCACTATATCTTTCTCTAGACTATTCCACTTCCTGACTACTCTGTGGCTGAAGAAATGCTTCCTAACATCCCTTTGACTCATCTGAGTCTTCAGCTTCCAGTTGTGTCCCCTTGTTTCTGTGTTCCCTCTCTGGAACATCCTGTCACTGTCTACCTTGTCGATTCCCCGCAGTATTTTGTATGTCGTTATCATGTCTCCTCTGACCCTTCTTTCCTCCAGTGTTGTTAGTCCTATTTCCCTAAACCTTTCTTCATAGGACAGACCCCTGAGTTGTGGAACTAACCTTGTCGCAAACCTTTGCACTTTCTCTAGTTTCTTTACGTGCTTGACCAGGTGTTGGTTCCAGACTGGTGCTGCATATTCTAGTATGGGCCTGACGTACACGGTGTACAGTGTCTTGAACGATTCCTTGTTTAGGTAACGGAACGCTAATCTTAAGTTTGCCAGTCGCCCATATGCTGCCGCAGTTATCTGGTTGATGTGTGCCTCCGGAGACGTACTTGGCGTTATACTCACCCCAAGTTCTTTCTCCTTTGCCGAGGTTTGTACCCCTTGTCCACCTAGCCTGTACTCTGTCAGCGGTCTTCTTTGTCCTTCTCCGATCCCTTTTCTGAAGTTTGGTTTTTCCCATCCTTCTTCTACTATGTATACGAAACTCAGGACCTCGTGATCGCTACCGCGGATGGTTGTTTCGTGTGTGAGTTTCCTGTGTCAGAACTGTTGAAGGTGAATGCAAGGTGTGTGTATCTTTACCTAATTGTGGTTGCAGGGGTCGATTCATAGTTCCTAGCCCCCAGTCATACCTCCTGGCCTGTGTGTGTGTATGTGTACAATCCAACGTGCTCATTACCCTTATGTACAGAGTGTGGAGTGAGTTTGGTGACCAGTGTGAGGATCGTCGGTGGGGTGAGCACTGTTCCTGGAGAGTTCCCGTGGCTGGTGTCTCTTCTCAGAACGGGAGCCACACCACACCAGTACTGTGGAGGAGTACTCCTCTCCAACACCCATGTCCTCACCGCTGCCCACTGCCTTCATGGGTAAGTGTAGTGTCCAGTACCCTTGTCCTCACCGCTGCCCACTGCCTTCATGGGTAAGTGTAGTGTCCAGTACCCTTGTCCTCACCGCTGCCCACTGCCTTCATGGGTAAGTGTAGTGTCCAGTACCCTTGTCCTCACCGCTGCCCACTGCCTTCATGGGTAAGTGTATTGTCCAGTACCCTTGTCCTCACCGCTGTCCACTGCCTTCATGGGTAAGTGTATTTGTCCAGTACCCTTGTCCTCACCGCTGTCCACTGCCTTCATGGGTAAGTGTATTGTCCAGTACTCTTGTCCTCATCGCTGCCCACTGCCTTCATGGGTAAGTGTATTGTCCAGTGCCCTTGCCCTCACCGCTGCCCACTGCCTTCATGGGTAAGTGTATTGTCCAGTACCCATGTCCTCACCGCTGCCCACTGCCTTCATGGGTAAGTGTATTGTCCAGTACCCATGTCCTCACCGCTGCCCACTGCCTTCATTGGTAAGTGTATTGTCCAGTACCCTTGTCCTCACCGCTGCCCACTGCCTTCATGGGTAAGTGTATTGTCCAGTACCCTTGTCCTCACCGCTGCCCACTGCCTTCATGGGTAAGTGTATTGTCCAGTACCCATGTCCTCACCGCTGCCCACTGCCTTCATGGGTAAGTGTATTGTCCAGTACCCTTGTCCTCACCGCTGCCCACTGCCTTCATGGGTAAGTGTATTGTCCAGTACCCATATCCTCACCGCTGGCCACTGCCTCGCTGGGTAAGTGTACTGTGGGCACCTATGTCTACACCGCTGCTAACTACCTTGATGGGTAAGTGTTCTTGTTCCAGTGAAGCTGCAGGAAGTTTCATTCAGACTAACAGATTTTTCCTCTATGAGGAAGATAGGTGGAGACAGGAAACAATAAACTGACAAAGTAGAAGACTTCTCTCCCTTAAGACAGACAAGGAAAGTCACGGAGAAAGAATGTAGCAGACAGTCAGAGACCAAAGAATGACGGACAATAATTCTTACTGCTTTGTGTTCTTGGCTTCTCCTGGGTTATTATCTCGCTGGTGTTATTAATCTGAAAAAAATAGTTGTTCTTGTTCTCATAACAAATGCAAATTCATGTAACCTAAAGTAAATAACATTTAAATTTTGTAGGAAACGTTTAGAAACTGACGTTGGTAATCTTGTAAGAAAGAAGCGTAACAAAATACAGAATGGTTGGATACAGATTCGACTGTGGCCGGCAGGTTTGACCAGAGGACCATCTGGGTACGAGTGGGAGAGCATGACTTCAGCAGGGAGGGAGAGTCACAACATGTGAACGTGCGGGTGGCAGACTTCCGCCTACACCCTGACTTCGACAGCAGCACCTTCAGTAACGACATCGCTCTGCTGGTGTTGGAGCCACCTGTAATTTACTCCAGCTATGTCCGACCCATCTGCCTCCCTCCTCCGAACCTTCCTTTCACCGGGGATATTGTCACTGTCGTAGGTAACTATTCTGTTTATTCTGTTTATCCTGGAGCATTGCAAGATAGATAGATGCTGGAGGTATCTTACCCTTCCTTATCTTATCCGCAAAAAATACTGGATATGGATTTTTAAGAATATCCAATTTGATAAAATTAAAAAAAAATGGCAAATTGGCAAACACATGACCCAAAATTAATTGAAAGATACTTCCTGATGAGATACACCAACACACAAGGTTTGAAGCCGATCAGACGAGGCATTCACTAGTTATTACATGGGAAACATTTTGCTTAATAAAATTGGCAAATTGAAATTTATACAGTTCAAAACGTGTGACAAGCTGTAGTTTTATAAAGCCCACTCGTAGCAAAAGTTTGAAGCCGATCAGAGAAGGTATTTTCCAGTAATTGATCTGATTCCCAGTTTTTATTAATTCAATGTAATTTGAAATTTGCACGAACACGGTCTAAACTTTTGGTTTATCATCAAAATTATAGATTGTTCCTTAATAATATTTTGAAGAGCATCACAATAAGCTGGCTTTAGTTATTGCAAAAAATGTATATCATTATTTATTGAATAAAATTATAAACTGGACCTAATGCCAACCTGTGTCAGCTTCTTGTGGTCAGGAACCTCACCAGTGTCAGCCTGAGTCTTGTGATCAGGAACCTCACCAGTGTCAGCCTGAGTCTTGTGATCAGGAACCTCACCAGTGTCAGCCTGAGTCTTGTGGTCAGGAACCTCACCTGGAGTTTACCTGGAGAGAGTTCCAGGGGTCAACGCCCCTGCGGCCCGGTCTGTGACCAGGCCTCATGTTGGATCAGAGCCTGATCAACCAGGCTGTTACTGCTGGCCGCACGCAGTCCAACGTACGAACCACAGCCCAGCTGGTCAGGCACCGACTTTAGGTGCCCCTTATGTATGCTGGGAGGCAGTTGAACAGTCTTGGGCCCCTGACACATATTGTGTTGTCTCTCAACGTGCTAGTGGCACCCCTGCTTTTCATTGGGGGGATGTTACATCGCCTGCCGAGTCTTTTGCTTTCATAGGAAGTGACACTCGTGTGCAAGTTTGGTACTAATCCCTCTAGGATTTTCCAATTGTATATAATAATGTATCTCTCCCGCCTGCGTTCCAGGGAGAACAGGTTTATGAACTTCAAGCGTTCCCAGTAACTGAGGTGATTTATCGCAGTTATGCGTGCCGTGAAGGTTCTCTGTACATTTTCAAGGTCAGCAATTTCACCTGCCTTGAAAGGTGCAGTTAGTGTACAGCAATATTCCAGTCTAGATAGAACAAGCGGCAGCCTGAGTCTTGTGTT
The DNA here is from genome assembly GCA_009830355.1 of Cherax destructor. NCBI lineage: Eukaryota > Metazoa > Arthropoda > Malacostraca > Decapoda > Parastacidae > Cherax > Cherax destructor. The sequence goes on along the minus strand of WNWK01052122.1, from coordinate 2,985 downwards.
CAGGAACCTCACCAGTGTCAGCCTGAGTATTGTGTTCAGGAACCTCACCAGTGTCAGCTTGAATCTTGTGTTCAGGAACCTCACAAGTGTCAGCCTGAGTCTTGTGTTAAGGAAACCTCACCAGTGTCAGCCTGAGTCTTGTGTTGAGGAAACCTCACCAGTGTCAGCCTGAGTCTTGTGTTAAGGAAACCTCACCAGTGTCAGCCTGAGTCTTGTGTTAAGGAAACCTCACCAGTGTCAGCCTGAGTCTTGTGCTGAGGAAACCTAGTTCATAAATTCGAGGGATATTTTCATTACCAAGGACTAGTACCTTACACTTGTCCACATTGAACTTCATCTGCCACTTTTCAGACCAAGACATTAATTTGTCCAAATCCTCCTGGAGTTCACTGGTATCCTCCTCAGAATGAATCATACGGCCTATTTTTGTATCATCAGCAAATTTACTCATGTCACTTGCAATTCCTTCATCAAGGTCATTTATGTAAATTATGAACAACAATGGGCCTAAAACTGATCCTTGTGGAACGCCACTAGTGACTAATCCCCATTCAGATTTGACCCCATTAATGGAAACTCTCTGCTTTCTATTGGTAAGCCATGCCTCTATCCATGCTAGAACTTTACCTTTATCACTGCCTACTGTCTCAAATGTTTTATTGAAAAACGTCAGTAAATTTGTCAGGCAGGAACGACCTCTCGTGAACCCATGCTGAGATTTATTAATCAAATTATGTTCTTCAAGGTGACTTCTAATAATATCAGCTATAATTGATTCTAATAATTTGCCTACTATAGACGTGAGGCTTATTGGACGGTAATTTGATGGAATTGACGTATCCCCTGATTTGAATATAGGAACTACATTAGCTATCTTCCACATCTCTGGCACAACACCAGTTAGGATGGACGTATTAAACACATTCGTTAATGGCTGACTAAGTTCCATCTTGCATTCTTTAAGTACCCTGGAAAACAACTCGTCGGGTCACGGGGACTTATTTTGCTTCAGTTTATCTATCTGTTTGATAACCATGTCCCTCGTGACAGTAATATTAGTTAACTTGAATTCTTCAGGAACTGAATAATTGTTAATTTCTGGAATCTCATTTATGTCTTCTTGTGTAAACACTGACAAAAAACAGTCATTAAATAGAGAACACACTTCCAGTTCGTTATCCGTCAGCTGTCCATTCCCAATTTTCAGAGGTCCTACCTTTTCCCTCACCTTCGTCCTATACACTTGAAAGAACCCTTTTGGATTAGTCTTTGATTCATTAGCAACCTTAATCTCATAGTCACGTTTAGCCTTTCTAATCCCATTTTTTACTTATCTTTTCAACTGAACATATTCGTCAATAAGGTTAACATCTCTTTTGATGCGCCTATAAATTCCTCTTTTCTCCCCTAATAGATGTTTTAGCCTCCTGTTAATCCATTTGGGATCGTTATTATTTGACCTAAATTCTCTCTGGGGAATAAATATACTCTGTACACGTTGTACATTATTAAGAAAAAAATCATAAACGCAGATCCCATCGTAATCGTTAGCTAGATTACCCCAGTCGAGATTAGACAGGTGTTCTCTAAGTCCAATATAGTCGGCAGAACGAAAATCAGGAACTTTTACCGTATTATCCCTATTCTCGTACTCCCAGGTAATATTAAAAGTAATGGATTTGTGATCACTTGCGCCAAGCTCTTCAGTGATCTCCAGATTATTTACAAGGGTTTCTTTATTTGACAAGACTAGGTCGAGCAAATTATTACCTCTGGTAGGCTCCGTCACACACTGCTTCAGAAAACAGTCCTGAACTACTTCTATAAAGTCACTGGACTCCAGATTACCGGTCAAAGAAGTCCAGTCAATTTGACTAAAGTTAAAATCCCCTACTATCAATACGTTATTGTGTCTAGAAGCCCTAACAATTTCGTCCCAAAGAAGTCTCCCTTTATCGTGATCCAAGCCTGGAGGTCGGTATATTACACCTAGAATCACTTTTTCTTGACCTTCTAGAAACACTACCCAAAAAGATTCTGTTATTGATCCATCTATTTTTATGCCTGTTTTTATGCAGCAATTTATATTTTCTCGTACATATAATGCAACTCCACCCCCTATCCGATTATATCTATCTACATGGAACAACTTAAACCCCTGAATATGACACTCAGCAATCATATCCCGACTCTTTATATTATACCATGTTTCAGTTATTGCAATGACATCAAAGTTACCAGCACATGCTACCAAACGTAATTCGTTAATTTTATTTCTGGCGCTTCGACAGTTAGTGTAAAATACATTGAGATGTATCTACTTGTGAACCTTTTTCATATTCAGCTTTTGTTTTACACAATTTATGTTACTATTATTACCCTGTGTTACTCGATTACTGTTATTGTTAAGATTTATGATGTCAAAGCCTGAATCAATATTTTGACCCTCATTATTCACCATTCCTAAACCCATACCTCTAACTAATCCTAGTTTAAAGCCCTAACAACATCCTCACCATTTGCAACCTCACCATTTGCAGCCTGAGTCTTGTGTTAAGGAAACCTCACCAGTGTCAGCCTGAGTCTTGTGTTAAGGAAACTCACCAGTGTCAGCCTGAGTCTTGTGTTCAGGAAACCTCACCAGTTTCAGCCTGAGTCTTGTGTTAAGGAAACCTCACCAGTGTCAGCTTGAGTCTTGTGTTAAGGAAACCTCACCAGTGTCAGCCTGAGGCTTGTGTTAAGGGAACCTTAACAGTGGCAGCCTGAGTCTTCTGTTAAGGAAACCTCACCAGTGTCAGCCTGAGGCTTGTGTTAAGGAACCTCACCAGTTTCAGCCTGAGTCTTGTGTTAAGGAAACCTCACCAGTGTCAGCTTGAGTCTTGTGTTAAGGAAGCTTCACCAGTGTCAGCCTGAGTCTTGTGTTCATGAAACCTCACCAATGTCAGCCTGAGTCTTGTGTTAAGGAAACCTCACCAGTGTCAGCTT
>WNWK01052121.1:0-12274 GCA_009830355.1 Cherax destructor | reverse complement strand
GGATTATGTGGTTTGAAATAAAGGTTTGGGATGCAAAAAGGGGGTTATAAAAGAGTTTATGCGCCTGGAGAAAAATGTAGAAATAGAGAAAATTTTGGGTATGTAAAAGGGTTTTTGGGTTTTTCAAAAAAGTGTGAGAATTTTGTAGGAGACCTGAATGCTAAAGTTGGAAGCGGTTGAAAGGTCGGGTAGGTAAGTTTGGGGGGGGGGTAAGTAATAATATGGAACATTTGATTAAACTTTGTATAAAAAGAGGTTTGGATAAATAAGTAAACGAGATATGATATTAATGACAGTAGTTTGTTGAATTTTGTATAGATAGAAAAAAGGTTGATGAGCAGACTTCGATGTGCATGTTTTAAGAGGAGACAAAAAATTTTCAGATCATTTTTAGTTATAGCTACAGTAAGGTAAAAGGTAGATGAGGTAAAAGGGAAAATTGTAGCAGAAAGTAAGAGAGATGGAAGGCTTATGTAAAGAAGGAGGCAGTTATGGAAAGATGGGCTAGAGTATAGGCAATCAGGTTGAAGAGGTAGGGGATAGATATAGGAATGTGTGTTAGAGTGTTCAGCAAAGTTTGTGGTTGCAGGAAAGGGGGGCAGGGGGGAAGAAGAGCGATTGGTGAAATGATGATGTAAAGAGACTAGTAAGAGAGAAAACTTAGCATATGAGAGGGTGTTACCAAGTAGAAGTGATAAAAGGGGGGAGGATTTTGGAGAAAAAAGAGGGTTATAAAAGAAGTGAAGGAATGAAAAAGGAGAGTAAATGAAAAATGGGTGAGATGTTATCAAAAAATTTTTCGAGAATAAGAATTAGTTTTGCAGTGAGTTTAATTTTTTGAAAATCCTAGAGAACGAATGTTTTGACAGTTAAAAATAGAAGAGAGGAGTTATTAGATGAAGAGTTAGAGATTGGGGAAAATTGAGGGTATTTTGAGGAACTATTAAAAGTTGATGAAATAGGGGAAATTGTGATTTCGTGCATTCGAGGGAGGTATCATCTTTTTGGAATGATGAAGAGCCAATTTTGAGTATGAGGAGGTGTGTGAGGCTGTGGATAGAATGAAAGGGGGGAAAGCAGGTGAGATTGATTGAATCAAGTCAGATATTTTAAAAGCACAAAAAAAATATAGATTTGGAATTGTTGGGTGTTTATTTAATAAATAGATGAAAGAGGAGAAGGGAAAAAGGACTGGAATAGAACATGCATTGTTAATTTGTATAAAGACAAAGGAAATTAAAGAATAAATAATTATAGGGTAATAAGCCTGTTGAGTATACCGGTAAGGTGTACAGTAGAGTTATTACTGAAAAAATTGAGAGTAAGATGGAGAGCAAAATCGCAGATTAATAAGGAAGTTAAGGAAAGGCGGGGGATTTGTAGACCAAGTGTTATCAGGGAAGCATATTAGTGAACAGTATTTAGATAAAGGTATTGAAGTATTCGTTGCTCTTATGGTTTTGGGAAAAAGACATTATATAGTGGATAGGGACCAATGTGGCAGATGTTGCAAGTGTATGGAATATGTGGCAGATTAATTAAAGCAGTTAAGGGTTGTTACGAGGATAGTGAGGCTCAGATAAGAGAGTGTGGGACAGAGGGAGATTATTTCTAAGAAAAAGTGGGCCCTTTGGGACAGAGATGTATGATGTTACCATAGTTGTTCAATATATTTATAGATGGGGTTGTAAGAAAGGGAATGTTCGGGTGTTGGTAAGTGTGGGTTAAAATTGAAAATCTAACACAAAATGGTAGTTGAACAGTTGCTTTTTGCTGATGATACTGTTTTTTTGGAAATTCTGAAGAAAGTGACAGAGGTTGGTGGGACAAATTTGGGAGGAAAGTGAAAGGAGGAAATGAAAGATTGAACATAGGAAAGAGAAGGTGATGAGTTAACACAAAATTTATGCAATTTATACCATAAAATTTATTTAATTTATGTTAACATAAAATTCACATAATTTATTTTAATAAAGTTTATGTAATTTATGTAAATTATATGGTTTTGGTAAGCTCAGAACTAATTTTATTCTTTTCCCGTTTAAAACACGAGTCTTCACGGGGCAGTACACATTAATGTATCCACGACCAAGTGGTTCTTAAGCAATTAACAAACTGCGACTGGCCCGGGAATCTAACCCGTGTTATTATAGTCCGTCTCAGGGGAAGCCAGTCAAAATTAACGGCGCTCTAAACACTGAGCCATCAATCCTACAAACATCATGTACCCAGTAGCACTGGGGGAGGTTTCATGAAGCAAGAACATTCATGGCTGTGGTAAGCTAGGGGCCCAATTTCTTTCTTCCATTTAAAATTCCCGCCTTCACGGGCAGTAAAATGAACAAGAGATTTTCAAGAAATTAAGAAACTGCAACTGGCCGGGGATCGAACCCTTGTCATTTTAGCCAGTCAAAACCAGTCAAAATTCTCAATTCTACGAAAATCATGTATCCAGTAGCAGTGGGCATATTTCATGATGTGAGCACATACGTGACGGGAGTAAGTGAGCACATACGTGACGTAGCAATGTGAGCACATACGTGACGGTAGTAATGTGAGCACATACGTGACGGTAGTAATGGAGCACATACGTGATGGTAGTAATGTGAGCACTACGTGACGTAGCAATGTGAAACACATACGTGACGGTAGTAATTGAGCACATACGTGATGGTAGTAATGTAGCACTACGTGACGGTAGTAATGTGAGCACATATGTGACGGTAGTAATGTGAGCACATACGTGACGGTAGTAATGTGAGCACATACGTGACGATAATGTGAGCACATACGTCACGGAGTAATGTGAGCACATACGTGATGGGAAATGTGAGCACTACTGACGATAGTAATGTGAGCACATAATGTGACGGTAGTAATGTGAGCACATACGTGACGGTAGTAATGTGAGCACATACGTGACCGGGGAGTAATGTGAGCACATACATGACGGTAGTAATGTGAGCACATACGTGACGGTAGTAATGTGAGCACATACGTGACGGTAGTAATGTGAGCACATAGGTGACGTAGTAAAGTGAGCACATAGTGACAGTAATGTGAGCACATTTCGTGACGGTAAGTAATGTGAGCACATACGTGACGGTGAGGTAATGTGAGCACATACGTGACGGTAGTAATGTGAGCACATACGTGACGGGGTAGTAATGTGAGCACATACGTGACGGTTTGGAACTGACGTAGTAATGTGAGCACATACGTGACGGTAGAATGTGAGCACATACGTGACGTAGGGCACATACGTGACGTAATGTGAGCACATACGTGACGTATAATTTAGCACATACGTGACTGTAGTAATGTGAGCACATACGTGACGGTAATGTGGCAAAAGTGCGGTAGTAATGTGAGCACATACGTGACGGTAGTAATGTGAGCACATACGTGACGGTAGTAATGTGAGCACATACGTGACTATAATGTGAGCACATACGTGACGGGATAATGTGAGCACATACGTGACTGTATAATGTGAGTAACTGTGTAAGGGCACATACGTGACGGTAGTAATGTGAGCACATACGTGACGGGTAGTAATTGAGCACATAGACGTTAATAGCACATAGTGACGGTAGTAATGTGAGCACATACGTGACGGGAGTAATGTGAGCACATACGTGACGGTAGTAATGTGAGCACATACGTGACGGTAGTAATGTGAGCACAAAGTGACGTATGTGTTACGTGGAAGGAATGTAGCACATACGTGACGGTAGTAATGTGAGCCTACGTGACGGTAATGTAAAACTGACGGGCACATACGTGACGGTAGTAATATGAGCCATACGACGGTTAAGCAAAACTAATTTCGTTCTTCTCCCGTTTGAATTAGCAGCCTTCACAAGCAGTGCACACAGTGCATCTATGAACAGCTGGATTTAAAAAAAATTAAAAACGCAGAGACCAGCCGGGGATACATGATGTCTCCTTGTTTCTTTCATGTCCTCCCCCACTTTAGTACGTTATTCCATCTCAATTGTATACCAAACCTTCCTTCTCTTCTAAAACTGTGGTCTGTGGAAAACGTTGGGGTTGGAAACGGGGGGGCCTGACGGGATCAATGGGGGATGATAGCTGTGGGGTTGGAGTTTGTGATGAGGGGTAGGGGCAGTGGGTACGGTGTGTGAGTTTTGGGTTAGATTGTTTGGTTGCAGTGTTACTCACCCAATTGTGGTTGCAGGGTCGGGACTCGGGTCCTGGCCCCGCCTCTTCACTGATCGCTGGGTCCCCTTTCCCCCGTTCAATGAGCTTTATCATACCTCGTCTTAAAGCTATGTAAGGTTCCTGCCTCCACTACATCACTTGCTAGACTATTCCCCTTCTACTTTTTCTATAGCTGAAGAAATACTTCTTTAAAATCCCTTTGACTCATCTAGTCTTCAACTTCAACTGTGACCCCTTGTTTCTGTGTCCCCTCTCTGGACATCCTGTCTCTATCTACCTTGTCTATTCCACACAGTATTTTGTATGTCGTAATCATGTCTCCCTTAACCCTCCTGTCCTCCAGTGTTGTCAGGCCGATTTCCCTTAACCTTTCTTCGTAGGACATTCCCCTTAGCACCAGAACTAACCTTGATGCAAACCGTTGCACTTTCTCTAACTTCTTGACTTGCTTGACCAGGTATGGGTTCCAAACTGGCGCTGCTAAGGTATCGTAACGCTATTCTCAGGTTTGCCAGTCGTCCGTATGCTGCAGCAGTAATCCAGTTGAAGTGTGCTTCCGGGAGGTGCTTGGTGTTATACTCACCCCAAGATCTTTCTCCTTGAGTGAGGTTTGCTGTCTTTGGCCACCTAGCCTATACTCTGTCTGCGGTCTTCTTTGCCCTTCCCCGATCTTCATGACTTTGCATTTAGCAAAGCCAGTTGCTGGACCAGGTGTCCAGCATGTCCAGGTCTCTTTGAAGTCCTGCCTGATCCTCATCTGATTTAACTTCACATCATCTGCGAACAGGGACACTTCTGAATCTATCCCGTCCGTCATGTCATTCACATATACCAAGAATAGCACTGGTCCTAGTACTGACCCCTGTGGGACCCCGCTCGTCACAGGCGCTCACTGTGATACCTCATCACGTACCATGACCCGTTGTTTCCTCCTTGTTAGGTATTCTCTGATCCATTGCAGTGCCCTTCCTGTTATACGTGCCTGATCCTCTAACTTCTGCACTAATCTCTTGTGAGGAACTGTATCGAAGGCCTTCTTGCAGTCCAAGAAAATGCAATCAACCCACCCTTCTCTATCGTGTCTAATTCTGTTACTTTGTCATAGAACTCCAGAAGGTTTGTGACACAGGATTTACTTTCCATAAATCCGTGCTGGTTGTCGTTATAATCTTGTGCCGTTCCAGGAGCTACACCATTCTCCTCCTGATAATCTTCTCCATGACTTTGCATACTATACACGTCAGTGACACTGGTCTATAGTTTAGTGCCTCGTTTCTGTTTCTTTTCTTAAAATGGGAACTACATTTGCCTTCTTCCATACCTCATGTAGTTGCCCAGTTTCAAGAGATGTGTTGAATATTATGGTTAGTGGCACACAGCATCTCTGCTCCTCTCTAAGGACCCACGGGGAGATGTTGTCCGGTCCCATCGCCTTTGAGGTATCAAGGTCACTGAGCAACTTCATCACCTCCTCCTCAGTTGTGTGGATGTCATCCAACACTTGTTGGTATATTCCTTGTTGGTGTCCCAATCTGTACTGTCTTCCCATAGTCCTTGCTGCCTCCACTGTAAATACCTCCTTAAATCTCGTATTGAGCTCCTCACAAACCTCTTGATTGTTTCTGTGAGTTCCCCACCTTCTTAACTCAGCCTGATCACCTGGTCTTTGACTGTTGTCTTCCTCCTAATGTGACTAAACAGCAGTTTCGGGTCAGACTTGACTTTCGATGCTATGTCATTTTCGTACTGTCGCTGGGCCTCCCTCCTTATCTGTGCATACTCGTTTCTGGCTTTACGACTAATCTACTTATTTTCTTGAGTCCTTTGCCTTCTGTACTTTTTCCATTCTCTAGCGGACATAGTCTTAGCCTCCCTGCACCTTTGGGTAAACCAGGGCTCGTTCTGGACTTCACATTATTTCTGTTGCCCTTGAGAACAAACTTTTCCTCTGCTTCCTTGTATTTTGTTGTTACGTATTCCATAATTTCGTTTACTGACTTTCCTTCCATGTCTCTGTCCCACTGAGCCTCCTGCAAGAGGTTCCTCATACCTGTGTAGTCCCCGCGTTTATAGTTTGGCTTTTCCCTTTCAACTCCTGTTGCCCTCTCCACTTGTAACTCTACTATGTACTCAAAGCTCAGGACCATATGGTCACTGGCTCCCAGGGGCCTCTCATATGTGATGTCCTCAATGTCTGAGCTGCTCAGGGTGAACACGAGGTCCAGCCTTGCTGGTTCGTCCTCTCCTCTCTCTCTGGTAGTGTCAATGACATGTTGGTGCACAAGGTTTTCCAGTACCACATCCATCATCTTGGCTCTCTATGTTTCTGGACCCCCATGTGGCTCCAGATTTTCCCAATCGATCTCCCTGTGGTTGAAGTCGCCCATAACCAGTAAGATTTCTCTGCTCGAGTGAGCTGTTTTTGCCACCTCAGCCAGTGTGTCCACCATTGCTCTGTTGTTCTCTTCATATTCCTCTCCTGGCCTCCTGCAGTTCTGTGGTGGTTACCTTATGTTCCCCAGACTGAATTGTACCTACTATGTAGTCCCTTTCACTAATCGTATCCATGCCTTCCATTTCCTCAAATCTCCATTGGTTTCTTATGAGCAATGCAACTCTCCTCCCCCTCTACTCCTTCTATGTTTCCTCAGGATCTGATATCCCGGTGGGAAGATAGCGTCTGTTATTGCCTCAGTGAGTTTCGTTTCAGTGACTGGTATGATGTCTGGGGACTTCTTATTGATTCTTTCATTCCACTCTTCATATTTATTCGTTATTCCGCCCGCGTTCGTGTACCAAACCTCCAACTTCGTTTCTAAAGCTGTGGTCCTGGGGGAATATAGGGATTGAAGGAGCAGGAGCCCTGGAGGCGGCCTATGGGGGGTTGTGGTGGGGGTGGGGTTTGTGATGGGGGTGAGGGCTGAGTACCCATAGGGGGTTATTGTAGGGGTGGGGGTTGCTGTAGGGGTGGGGGTTGCTGTAGGGGTGAGGGTTGCTGTAGAGGTGGGGTTTGTGATGTGGGGGTGGTGACAGAAGAAACGGTGTGTGGGTGTTGGTTTAAATTGTTCAGATTCCTTGGGGTTGTCGTGGTTGGAGTCCTTCTGCGGGAGCTTCTGGAGGGTGTGTTTGCCCTTCTACCTGGGTCTGGGTTCCTCCGCTCTTCTTTGTCATTTCTTCTTGTTCCTCCTTTCGTCTCTGAATCCTCTCTTTCATTAACATCCTTTCCTCTTGTGTTCTGTCTCGATTGAGGTACACTCTCTGGTACTCCCCATTCTCTCTCAGTCGTGCTTTCTTCTGCAGGATCATGGATCAATCTGATTCTGTTTTGAAAATTACCTTGCGAGGCCGTTTTCTTCCCCTTGTAAACCACCCAATTCTCTGAAAATTTGTCACCTGGGTCATGTCACCTTCACCTATTGCTTTCATGATACCTTCAATTGTTTTTTCTCATGTTTTCTTTTATCATGGGTATCCCCTGGAGCCCGTAGATAAAAACTGACCTCTCCCTTTCGTCCTCCCACTGTGTCTCCCTTTGCATCCTCAGAGATGTTTTAGTTCCTTCCACTGAAGTGTCCCTTCCTTCAGTCCCTTCCCTGGCTGAAGCCCCTATGCTCCATGGTCTGTCCATCTTGCTCATGTATTCCTGGCCACTGAAGTTGATTGTTGAGTGTGTGTGTGTGTGTTAGTTACCATTTTGTCCTAGGCACATGTCGATTAGACACTAGGCCTGTTGTATGTGTGTGTGTGTGTGTGTAAGGAAACACTTCGAAATGCTTCCGCCCCGCCGGGAATTGAACCCGGGCCCTCCGTGCGTGAAGCGAGAGCTTTAGCCACCATGCCATCGGGGCGTGTGTGCGTGTATGTGTGTGCGCGTGGTTTCGTGTGTGTGAAAATAATTATTACTTAAGTTTACTTACGTGAAATTCATTACTTTAGAAAGTTGATCAATCATGAGTGGCAGGGCTCCTAGGAACTTAGAAGTCTCTGGTTCCTTGGCTTTGACTAACTTACTGAAGGCAGTCTCCTCCACCGCCACCAACAAATGCGGTCTGCGGAAAAATCTGAAAGAGAAATGATTATTAAGATTAACTTAATTGCACTTTCTTATTTGATATTTAATTTTTAAATGCCTTTATCTTGAAATACCTTTAACGAACTAAAATATGTCCAGTATAAGACGAGTATATAAATAAATCAAGGTTTACTGTCGACCTAATGCTTGGTGATAACAAAAAAGAAAGCTCAATTGCAGACACTCATACCCATGGTACCTTTTACCTAATCACCAGAAGCCTTTTCCCAAAACTTACCAACTCTGTATTCTTCCCAGCCGTCAAGAATGCAAGCGTAAAAGGTATTTGGCTCCTTTCTGAAGTATATGTTAGAAAAGGCCTAAGCATTTCCATTTATCACAAACAATAATTAAAAGCCTCATTTTCTGTCAGACTGGGTTGACTGGGAATACTTGCATCCTAAAAAATTGCTTTATCAAGCCATTTTATCTTACTACATGACATAAAAAGAAAGAGTAAATCAACATATACTGTCTTTCCTGCTGGAGTGTTCTTGGGAATAGTTCAAGATGACTTAATTTAATCATAGTCTCAGGAAGTGAACTATACTCACTTGGTCTGGCTTTCATTTGGGCTGAGCCTTCTTGGCAAGTCATACTCACTTTGAATAGGTGTGAGCTGAAGATGAGGCCGTTGAAGGAACTGCTGGTCAGCGTCGTCTCCTTTGATGCATTCGGACATGATGTCTGAGATATGCTATGTATTACCTGGAGAGGGTTTCGGGGGTCAACGCCCTTGTGGCTCGGTCTGAGACCAGGCCTCATGGTTTATCAGGGTCTGATAACCAGGCTGCTACTATTGGTAATCCCCTTATGTAGCTGGGAGGCAGTTGAACTCCGTGGCGCCCTGCTTTTTTGGGAGAATGTTGCATCTCCGCCGAGTCTTTTGCTTTCATAAGGAGTGATTTTTGAGCAAGTTTGGATAACCCCTTAAAATTTTCTAAGTGTACATTATTGTATCTCTCTGCCTGCTTCCGGGAATACAAACAAGGACTTTCAACCATAATTAAGTGTATCAACCGTTCATTGGCATCCACCCATTAGTCTAGGGATATTTCATTAATATCGACAAATGGAGATATTATCAGTGACTTTAAATTTAAAAAAAATAAATAAAAATTCGTGGAAATTTTTCGCCATACAATGCTAACTCTTCTGCGCCCCTTTAAAACAACAAACAATGAACCAATCACTAAGAACGACGATAAAAAAAAACAATGGCCATAACAACAAACCACCAAACATCCCCAAGATACCCAGTCAGTGTTCAGAATATTTACCAAATATGTTTCCCCATCCTCGGGCCTCAATTGCTTAACTTGGTCCAGTCCGAGAAATTTAAATTATTAGCAGTTCTCTAAGCCCTTCGTTCGTGCTTTTAAAAGGTATTTTAATAAATAAATAGTAAATATTAACCTTTTTTTGAAATGGTTGCCGTAGCTAACCACAGCGAGGCTGGTGACGGCTTGCTAACCAAATTTGCCACAATGTGTCTAAAGGTTTGCCAAATATTGAGACTTAAAATTAAGTGCATTTTATATATCATTCTTAAATTTTTCTGTTTTTTTCCCCAAATTCTGGGGGGAAATTGCAAGACACAAAATTTAAAAAACCTATCAAGAGGATCCTGGAAACAGCGGGGTGCCCCAATAATATCCACCCCAATTATGCTGATCCTATGGAAAAAAACCCATTGACAGCCAGTAAGCAGGTGGGTAGAGCCACACATGAACATTCCCCTAGCTGCTATCTGTCTCGAATATACAAGGAAGGAAGGACGGGGCGCCGCTTAGGAGTCCCAAAAATCTCGAATATATAGAAACTTGCCCATCATTTACGTTTGTTCCTAGGGGTTTGAGCCCAGTTTAAGGGAAAAGAGAGAATATATTTTCCCCCATGACTATGGAAAGACTTCAGAGCAACTTAAGACGCAGGGCAAGTTTTATGTTTCAGCAGCTCAGTGCTACAGTGTGGTTCCTTTTATCCGGGGTTTTCCTCAGCTCTGAGGAGCCCTACTTTTCCGGGGTTTGCCTCAGCTCTGAGGAGCCCACTTTTTTCCGGGGTACATCCCCCCGCTCTGAGGAGCCCTACTTTACCCGGGGGGACATCCCTCAGCTCTGAGGGCCCATTTATCCTGGGAACCCTCAGCTCTGAGGGCCCTACTTTATCCTGGTACATGCCTCAGCTCCTACTTTATCCGGGGGACATGCCTCAGCTCTGAGGAGCTCCTACTTTACCCGGGGGGACATGCCTCAGCTCTGAGGAGCTCCTACTTTACCCGGGGACACCCCTCAGCTCTGAGGAGCTCCTATTTATCCTGGGAATGCCTCGCCTGAGGAGCTGGATCAGATATTTTGAAGTAATTTTTATAAGTAACAGTATAAATTTTTCATGTATCCCTAAACCCGTGTATTGTATACGTCATCTTTATGCCATCTCATTGTTTTTTAAGCTTTGTGTCCCAAAACATAACAAAATATACTTAATGGTAAGATAAGAAAATACTGAAACTGATTTTGGGAGAAACCAAATTTTTTTCCGGGGCCCCTGGTTCGCACGGATTTGGGCCCTTTTTGTTTCTCCTTCCCCATATAAGCAAACTAAAAGATTAGTTAAATTTAAAAAAAAAAATTAAGAGTTTTTAGGAGAAATTTAAAGAAAAGACAACAGTTCATAAATGTTCACATTAAGGTTTTATTTCAGCTTTATATAATCATCTTTGGTGAAGCTATATTTGGAATATGCTGTTCAGTTCTCTCTCCATATACAGGATGGGCAGAATGAGTTGGAAAATATACTGCGAAGGAAAAGGGAAAAACCCCCTTCTTGTGGGGTTCTTTTTTTGAACACATAGAATTGGGGAACGGAGGGAGGGTGGGGGGGTCTAGACTGAAAGTAAATATGGAAAAAACCGAAAAAAAAGAAGAGTATAAATAACATGCAAATGCCTAACCGGACATGACTTGCAACAATGAATTTGTTGGCAAATTGAGATTTAGAAATAATTTAAAGTCTTAATTTTTGGGAAAGAATTATAGATGAAGGGAAAAAATTTCCAGAGCATCACTGAAAGAGGCATTTATTTTTAAGTAGCTGGGCGGGGGGGGGGTGGCTGGGGGGGTGTGTTTTTATTTTAATATCTTTATTATACACCCCATACCCATACTGTGGGGACAGTCAAAAAAATTAAAGGCATATAATGGGTCCGGGACCAGGGCAAAATTTTGAAACTGAATAAGTTACAATGATAATGAACTATTTACATGTTTATATCTGGTCACAAACATAACGAGTTATTTATGCAGACATGAATTAGGTCATATACTCAAAAAAAAAATGGTAATGTGTTATTTGCAGTTGGTCAAGTCGGGGGATTTTTCCAGAGGGTTTTTATACCACTGTGGATACAAAATTTTTAATTTTTGGAATTTCTGAGTGAGTTGTTTAAATTCATTAATTTTGTCGCACTCCAGTACAAAAGACGCAGGGTGTGACAATAGTCCATCTGGCAAAGTTTCATTTTGTTTTGGGCTACATTTTTTGGTGGTATTTAACCTGCCAAAGATACGGAACCCAGCCGGGGGGGGGGTAGTGCATCCAAAGTCTGCTTATTTTGTTGGGTCTTTTCCCGCATGATAAATGATAATAGATGGAGCTCAAGCCAATGTTGGGTCCTCCGGGCAAAACTGCCCAATTTTGTACAGAATATCCTGAGGAACTGTAATAAACAGTCCCCCAAGGGGGTTCCTTGACGTTGGTGAGGGGTTTGTTTTGGGAATTGGATCGTTCAGTTCCCGATTAGCCTGAATACCTTCCAATCCCCCCAAATGCACTGTATAGTCCTACGGGTTTAGGATCCCCAGGCTATAATAATAATGTAATAAAAGTATATACCTAAGTTCTTACTTTTTAAAAAAATTTCAATATTTCCAGAGATAATGACAGTAAATACCCATTTCCAAAAAAAAATCTGTAAGAATTTTTCAAAGGTAGACAATATGAATCTCAAAAATTTTT
>WNWK01052120.1:0-12274 GCA_009830355.1 Cherax destructor | reverse complement strand
CCCTCCCACCCACATTCCTCAGGCAGGTAGCATTGTTTCTGGTTGAGTGAACATTATCCTGCGAGTTCATACAAAACATTTCTTAACAATTCATTGTTTTTGGCCCTTGATTATTGTGTGACTGGGCAATAAGCAAAGTATCAAAGTGAGTCGATAAAGGCTATAGCACCAGCCAGCAATAAAGTGTAGTATTAACAGTGTAGTAAGTAAGTTAAGCGATTAAGCAATAGAAATGACGACACAAAACTTAACTCCTCCATGGTTTGTTTGAGGAATATAAGGATGCAGGGAGTGTAGCAAGGATGCAGGGGGTGTAGCAAGGATGCAGGAGAGGCAAAGGGTGCGGGGTGTAGCAAAGGGTGCAGGGGGTGGCAGGAATGCAGGGGGAGCGGCATGCAGGGAGTGTGGGGAGGGAGTGTAGCAGGCATGCGGGAGTGTAGCAAGGATGCAGGGGTGTAGCAAAGGGTGCAGGGAGTGTAGCAAGGATGCAGGGGGTGAGCAAGGATGGGGAGTGTGCAAGGATGCAGGGAGTGTGCAAGGATGCAGGGGTGTAGCAAGGATGCGGGAGTGGAAGGATGCGGGGGAGGTAGCAAAGGGTGCAGGGGGTGTAGCAAGGATGGGGAGTGTAGCAGGGGTGCAGGGGTGTAGCGGGATGCAGGAGGTAGGAGTGGCAGGGGTGCAGGGGGGAACAGGAATGCGGGGGTGTAGCGGATGCAGGGGGTGTAGCAGGCATGCAGGGAGTGTAGCAGGCATGCAGGGAGGTAGCATGCATGCAGGGGGTGACGGCATACAGGGGGTGCAGCAGGAAGGCAAAGGGCTTGGTACCTGAAGGGGGTTCCTCTTCCCAAAAACTAGTATCCCTTCCTCTCCCCCCCTTCCATCTTTCACACATCAAAACTCTTCAATAAAGGTAAGTGTTAAGTTATTATACTGTTGTAGTATTTATTTGTGGTAATTTATATATACATGTATCAATCTTCTGTGTAAGAAGTAAACAATTTTTTTTTTTAATACTTTTGGGTGTCTGGAAGGGATTAATTTTATTTCCACTATTTTTATGGGTAGATTGTTTACGATATTTTCTTTTAATAACCCCTCTGGAACGGTTTAAATTTGTAACCCGGGGGCCCATTTACACCCAAAACACTGGCTCGTAAGACGATAAAACAACCGAAACAGTCAAAGGTTAAGTATGCTATGGATTGGGAGGGGCAATCATCCACAGTCGTTAAAAACAACAGATATACCCCCCTCCATAAAGGTGGCAGAAAAGCCAAAATTATTGACTGATAATGCAGCTGCCATGTTAAAAAAAATATTTGAAAGGGTTCTAAGATGCAAGATTGCCAACTGCTTTGATTCCCAACAATTGAAAAACACAATAACATGGGTGTATAGCAGGTCCTCCTCCTCTTGCAACTACTGGCCCACTATGACATGGTCTTGGATGCACTGGAGAACAAACAGAATACAGATGTAATATACACAAACCACAAAAACCTTTGACGTTCATTCATGATGTAATAGCACACAAAAAAAGGGTGCTGAAGGAATATCTGGAAAAGTGGGCAGATGGATCTTTATCTTTTTAAAAATAGAAACACAGAGTATTTGGGAAACAGAGTTAAGGGTTTAAAATTTCCACATAGAAAAGCTGTTCCACAAGGGACAGTCTTACCTCCATCCTTTCCTCATACTCATAACAGACAGAAAAGATGTAAACCATTACCATGCTTCTTTTTGCATATGATACTAGAATCTGCACAGTGTTCCATCGAGGGCATTAAAATCTCTGACTGGGTATAAACCAAGTTTTTCCCATGGGGCCAAATTTTAGTTACTCCATTATGGAAAACTTGAGGAAAAAAACCAGAACAGAGTATACAACAAATTCTAACCACACAACATAGTAAAAAAATAAGGGAAGGACTTGGGAGTGATTATTTAAGGACCTCAACATTATTACATCTGCATAGAAAATGATAGGATGGATAATAAGAATTTTAAAAACAAAGCATGCCATGCCTTGTTTTGAATACTGTTTAAAACTAACAGCCCCATTTAAGGCAGGCAATAAAGTAACGAATGTGGACAGAAGAGGGGGATTGGTAGATTGTTTTTTCTTAATGTTAGAAGGCATTTGACACTGTCCCCCACAAGAAGTTGGGAAAAACTTGAAAAGTGCAGGAAGGAATAAAGGGTGTACTCCAATGGATAAATATACCTAAAAGAAGGAAACTTTAAACGGTTGGGGAAGAGTAACTGTAGGGCCCGACAAGGATCAGTATCAGGACCAGTACTGTTTCTGGTTTATGTGAATAAAAACCCAGATGGAATTGAATCAGATGTATCCCTGCTGATAATGTAAAACGATGAGAATATTACAAACAGATGAAGAAAGGAAAAGACTCCCAATGGATATGGTTAAACTGTAAAACTGGTTGGGTTAAGTAGTTGCTTGAAGTCAACCCCAGCAAATGCAAAGTTAAGATTGAGAAAGGGTCAAAAAACGAAACAGTATAGACTTGGGCAACAGAGACTACAGATTTAAAAGTAACAATAGTGTTCAGTACATTGCCAAAGGAAACATCAACCCAAAAAACCCCAAATGCTTTTCTGGCAAACCTCAGAGTAGCCTTTAGGGATTTCAACAGACATTCTGGGCATTTTATACATAGGTCAGGGCCCCCCTTTGGGAAAATGCTGCACTATTTTAAACCCCCACCTGAAAAATATGCTGAGAAAATGGGGAAAGTGCAGAGGTAAGCAATTATGATATTCCAAAGGGGGCTAACAGAATTGAAATATCAATACTGAAGGATAGAAGAACCAGGGGGAAAATAAACAAAATATTCATTAGAATTGATAAAGACATTAACAGGCTGCTTGAGGTGAGATTTCTAAAACAGTTGAAAATTAAGAACCAAATGACTACAGGGATGTCACTATTTCTTCAGGTGGTGGAATGATCTCTAGGGGGGGGCAGGCTCCATACAAAGCTTTAAGAAGGATGACAGGACCCCCAAAAAATTGGCCCAAAATTGAGGGACAGGGTCAGGAGCTAGAACTCTACCCCTATAACCATATATAGGTGAGCAATATGCACAAACATACACAATATACATATGCAAATATTTTGACCAACAAATTTTAAACCCCTTTTGGGGGGCCCAAAGGGGGTCTCTCTGAAACTCGTTCTCAGGGTCCACGAATTTAAAAAAAAAATTACTTTTTCTTAAAATGATAAGAATCTTTTTCCGATCAAAACCCCACAAAATTATGAAATTTGTCGAAAACTAACGGAATTATTTTTTAAATTAGCTAGCCATGAACTTACGCATGGGCGTTTCGCCCACTTTGAGCCCTTTTTTCGGCACATTCCAATGTTTCAGTCTACAAAAAATTTAAGCTATTTCGCTAGAACTCTATTTTTCTATCGATTGAGTACAAGAAACCCCTATTTACCTATTTCAACTATCCAAAATATGGGGAAAAAGGCAATTTGGCCAATTTCACACAAATTTCAAAAGATGCCAATTTCAAAATAGGGTCCATAATAAACAAGGCAGACATTCCTGGACTAAAATAACATCTTTTTGTTCATTAGTCACGTTCCAGGCCCCCCTTACATTTTTTGCTTTCCATTTTGAATTTTTTTTCTCCAAAAAAAAAGAAGATTTACTGTTATGTATACAACTGCACTTGTAAAATGGTATAAATAATATCAGAGCACTTGTGCATGAATATTAGCTCGCCAGTTGATGTGTTTTGGGACGATGGTGTGATTTTTTTCCTTTTGAAATTCAAAAATCGAACTTTTTCGCTACTTTGAGCTCAATTTCAAGGTACTTGTTATTTCAAAAATCAAAATCATCTCTATTTCTGTAATATATTTTCCATTCTATCAAATGAGACCATGAAAACGGAAACAACAATAAAAAATACGAAAATAGACTGCAAAGTCGCTGTTTTAAACCAAAAAACACGGTCAGTTTTTTTTTTCCTCATTATGCACTATGGGGGCGGGAAATTTTTTTTATACTGGCACACTGACCGCACAGCCCCATTTTTATCACATCTGGGCCCTAACAGCCTGTTTCTGCTTGATTTGGGGGCGCTAAAATTTTAGGCGTACTAGACGTCCCCCAGTGCGAAAACGTACTAGTACGACCAAACCCCCGAAAGGGTTAAATCGGGAACTAGTTTTTAAAACTTTTTTCCCTTGTGTGTATGCTTTCAAAAAAATATAAAATAGTAAAGTAGCTTTTAATAATTTTGGGACCTGTTTTTCAATTTTCCCTTTGCATATTTCAACATTTCATTTATATTTTGTATGTTTACCAAAGTATATTCTTCGAGTCTTAACAGCTTTTAAAAATTCAAGTAAATACAAAAAAATCTCAGAGACAAAGAAGGGACTTTGGTGCCTTCCCTGCTTGGGATATAACAGCCTTTTCTGCATTACATGAGACTGAGCAATATGGGAAACACCTCTGGTCTTTAGTGGCTAGAAACTATCTTTGTACAATAATCATTTATGTACATAATATCAAAAAAAGGACACCATAGGTTCCACATCTTATTCACTGTCACAGAGAAACAGGACTGAAAATTGTACAAACAGAGAGAACCAAAATCTGTCAATACAGTAACAAGTGAATTCCAAATATATCATCATTATTCTCCTCAAAATGTTCTTTGGTTTAGATACTTTCTAATTATATAAAAAAAATAAAAAATACTTCTCCATGACACTCCCCAAAATATTTAGTGGGTGTTTATATTAAAAGACGAAAACTGTACTTATCGTGCTGGTGTGGTTCTGGTGAAACTTCCTTTTCCTTTTTTGGGAGGGACAACAGATGGCTTAGGGCTAGCCTGTTAATAGGCAGCTGTGGTTCCCCCTTTCTGAAGCCTGAATCTCTCTAACCTCAGACTGGGGGTTGTGCAGACTTTACAGAAGCTTCTGCCTTTGGTAAAAAAATCTGCAGGTTTCTGCATTTGTTGATTTGGGTTGGCTGTGGAAGCTGCTTTTTGAGACTGAGGGAATAATGATTCTGTCGGTTTGAGGCAACTGCTGAGTTGATGCGAAATGAGGTTGCTGCTGCTGTACTGGCTGCTGGGGCTGTTGAGCAGATTGCAGAACTGTTGGGGAGTAGGTGACTTTTTTTTTTTGGGGGTTGCCATCTGCTGTGGTGCCGGTTGCGAAGCTGGTGGCACCCGCTGTGTGTCTGCTGTGACACCTGCTGCTGTGTCTGTTGGCACCTGCGTGTGTCTGCTGTGACACCTGCTGCGGTTCACACCTGCTGCTGTGTCTGCTGTGACAACTGCTCTTTTTGCTGTGACAACTGCTGTGTTGCTGTGACAACTGCTGCTGTGTCTGCTGTGACAACTGCCTGTGTCTGCGTGACAACTGCTGCTGTGTCTGCTGTGACAACTGCTGTGTCTGCTGTGACAACTGCTGCTGTGTCTGCTGTGACAACTGCTGTGTGTCTGCTGTGACAACTGCTGTGTGTCTGCTGTGACAACTGCTGTGTGTCTGCTGTGACAACCCGTTTCTGGGACAACTGCTGCTGTGTCTGCTGTGACAACTGCTGCTGTTCCGTGAAAACTGCTGCTGTGTCTGTTGGGCAACTGCTGTGTGTCGCGTAAACCCGCTGTGTCTGCTGTGACAAGACGCTGTGCCTGCTGTGACAACGGGTGCTGCCCTGGCTGCGACAATGGCCGCCGTGTGGCAACTGCTGTTGTGACTGTGACAACTGCTGTTGTGCCTGTTGTGACAACTGCTGCAGTGATTGCTGTGGCAACTGCGCATAGATGGTTGCACAGGCTTCTGTGGTGTTTGTTGTGGTAACTGCTGTAAATGGCTGAACAGGCTGAGGCAATTGTTAAAGGGGGCGGGTGGCTTTTGTTGTAAGGGGTGGGGTATGTTGTAGGGTCTGTTGTGGCAACTGTTGTAGTGATGGCTGTGATAATTGTAGGATTGCTGTGGTACTTGTTGTGGGGACTGTTGTGGCAATTGTTGTAGGGACTGCTAGGCATATGCTGTGGCTGCAACTGGGTCCCGGGATGGGGAAATTGTTAATGATATCTGTTTGGAACCTGCTGTTGTGCTTAGGCTGGGGTTTAATAACCTCCACTGATTCAGGAACTGTTTCACAATACCACCCCTATGTTCATTCATACTCTTTTATTTGCTATACTTTTGGGTTTAAATTTTTTCTTTACTTTTTTATATCACTAATTATTACAACACTAGAGCTATTGTCACATTTTATTAGCCCTAACTACGTGTTCTGATGTATCTATATCCATGACGCCCTTTTTCCCCGTTTTTTTGCTACTTTAGCTGCAAACTGAGAAAGGGACTGCAGATTCTGTCTTTTGTAGGAGGTGTTCCACCTAAATAAACATGTCAACAAGATTAGTGGATAAGAGTCAAGTGACATTCTAAGAAGGGATATAGTTTTAAAAACAAGACCATAAAATTTTAATGCCAAATAGGTAATGTTATAGGCAGTGCACTACATCTATCTTTCCTTTAACAGAAGGTTTTGATGTGGCAGCTAGCAGTGTTGACTCACTTCATGCCTCTTTCATATTCTGAGAAACTGGTTTTGGTGATAAACTTCAGTTGCCAACTAAATTAAAATAAAAAATTTGCCATTTTTTTCTCAAACACAACTAGCTACTACTTTTTTAAGATTTTACAGCAAATATTTTGAATACACCAAACATTTACGAACCAAGAACTTTATGAAATTATCATTCTCATTTATACTACATTAACTATAATTGCATTATTTTAAAAAGTAAATTATTCTTTTGCAATACATACATGTGATTTTAAAACTGAGTAACAATTTAAACTGCATTTTGCTTTATAAACAAAAAAAAAAAATTCTTTTTCGTCTTTGTCAATAGTATATTTAACCACTGAGGGTCTGTGCCATTGTTCAATGGGTTTGAAGCCTGGGTGCATGCCGTTGTTCTACATCGGAGCTCAGCTCACTCAGAAAAGCTGTGAGTGGAAAATTTTGGGGCCCTAGATATGAGAGAATGGGATGTGGTAAGTGTGCACCATATTAAAAAAAAAAGAAAGAAAGA
The DNA here is from genome assembly GCA_009830355.1 of Cherax destructor. NCBI lineage: Eukaryota > Metazoa > Arthropoda > Malacostraca > Decapoda > Parastacidae > Cherax > Cherax destructor. The sequence continues at coordinate 5,167 of WNWK01052120.1, read as the reverse complement.
AAGAGAGAGAGGAGAGAGAGAGAGAAGAAGAGAGACAGAGACAGAGAAACAGAGAAGAGAAGGAGAGAGAGAGAGAGAGAGAGAGAGAGAGAAAAGAAAAGAAAAGGAGAAGGCAGAGAGAGAGAGACAGAGAGAGACAAAGAGACAAGAGACAGAGGAGCAGGGGAAGAGAGAGAGAGAGAGGGCAGAGAGAGAGAGACAGAGAGAGAGAGAGACAGAGAGAGGGCAGAGAGAGAGACAGAGAGAGAGGGCAGAGAGGGGGCAGAGAGAGAGAGAGAGAGAGAGAGAGAGTTGCATATGCTTACTTCTTCCTACTAGGCAGATCTAATTCACACTAAACCCATTGTCCCCAGCTTTTCAATCCAATTAAAAAAAAGGGAAAAAATGCCTAATCCTCAATTATAGAAAAAGAATTCTGAGTAATGCAAAAGCAAACACCCAAAATTGATAGATCCCTGAATTTTCAACTTCGTGAGCTGCCTGGTATTTCTTGAAAAAGACACCAATAATTTTTCCCCAGGAGCAAGATTAAAAACAAGAGGATTAGAGACTACATACATTCAGCATTATTTTATATTCAAGAATAAAAAATTCATCACAAAATCCATGTAGAACCTCTGTATAATGCACCCTAAAGCAGATATTGGAGAAAACAGGCTCAACATGTCCATTGCTAATGTCGGTAAAATTAAAAATTCTTTGGGACCAAATCCACTGCACAGCTGTCTGTCCAGTGACACCATTGATAAAGTGGACCAAGTCTGCTGCATCAAAGTTTGTTCACCCCAGGTTTATCCGGGCCCTGTTAATTTTTTTTGTTCTTGGGCTGGGGGCCAGTGACTCGATATCTGTGTCATTGTCTATGCATTTTCCCACCACATTCATTTGGTTTAAAATTTTTCCCCCGAATTTACAGTGTTTTTGCTTGTACCCCTCCCATATAATGAATTTTTCTAAAAAAAAATTGCTTCCCCCTATTATGTTTTATGGGGTTTCCTGCACATAATGTACATTAAAACAAATACTTTTACACCCAAAAAAACTTCCACAAAGTGGAAACACATTTTTTTTCATTATTCAATCAAGAAATCCATATTGAAAACAAAGCACAATACAGCTTTAGCCAAAAATAACACAATTTTTCAGGTATGTACTATAAAAACCCTTTTCAAATAGTACTATAATTTTCCTTTTCTTATTTACAGTGATAGTATTATTAACCCAGTTCTTCTTAACAGCAATGCTAAAGATGCCCCTTATGATATGAAAAGGAGTTGAGCTGCAGTTTCTGGCCTCTTCTGTATTAAGGTGCAACGCTGGGGTTATCAGAGAAAAGGAATATTGACAAATTGCAAACAACCAAAATAGTTGAGGAGCTTAAGATCACTAACAAGTAAATAATCCAATTAATGCCTTTTCTAAACCCAATTTTTGTTTCCTATTAAAGCAATATGACCCTGTGCAGATGAAAAATGGGTGATGTGAAAAATCGTTTTTTTTGTAACTTTAATTTCACCGTGAAAATGTCAAAGAGAGTTGTAGATACCCCTAGGGGAACAGTGAAAAAAAAAAGGAAGCATCTGCGAAAAAACGCAGAAAGTATTTTGCAGAAGCTTGTCGTTGTGTGTCAGTGCAGCGTTTTACTGACAAACATGGTGTTGAACTACCACTGTTTATGATTTAAAGAAATGGTGTTAAATACAAATAAGATGAGAATAGTAGTAGTGATATTGTGAACACAAGTGAAAGTCCCCACAGGGTATGGTGAAAATGTTTGTCAGTTAAGTTTTTAAAAAATGCCATCTGCATAGTGCTGTTTTATCACTTGAGAATCATGTTCTTGGTCTAAAATTTTCCCCAAAAGGTCCCCTCAACATTCGCGAGGTTAGGATCAAGAGCCTCACAATTTTAAAAAAATTAAGTTTGGTGCCCCAATATTTTTGGGGGAAATATAATGCTACGTTCCTTAACCTATTGAACCATGAACAATCATAAACACAGAAAACATTGTAAAAAATGTACTATATACATGTTATTTTGACATGAGCTGGCTGTGGAGGAGGCCTGTAATAGTATAATTATACAATGTATTTTATAGTGTTGTATGACAGGGGGAATCAAGAGTTACTAACCCCTGCTTCTTCTCCCCTGCGTAGCCTGCCCACTTTGTAATGATCCCAAAATGTTGAATTAAATATGTATACATTAAAAAAAAAATGAAACTCCAACGATAACTTTATTTTAATTTGCATAACTCAAAATTACAGATAACAATAAAAAAATAAAAAACAGTGGTCCCTCGGTTTTTTGGGAAAAATTGTTTCCCGAATGCTGCTTGTATATTACCAAGAATTTATTCCTTAAGAAATAATGTCACGTAGGTTAGTCATTTCAGACTCCCAAAAAATACACTTGCAACAGCACTACAAAATACACTTACATAAAAGTTCGAGATTGTGATGTAGAAAAACCCAGGGGCCATTACACATACAACGAGTTGCACAGAAAAAAACATTAAATTCACCATCTAACATCGTTACGAAGGGGGGGGAGCTATTAGAGGGAGGGAGAGGCAGCAGTGTCTGGTGATCGCCTTAGCGCTAATAAATGTTGTGTAATTAAAAATTTTTAGTAATAAAGGTTATCTATCTATTACATTTATTCCAAATTGATATCAGAAAACGATAAATACCCTAGAACTGTAATAAAGACTCTGAAATGAATAATATATGCCATATTATATGAGGGGTAAGAGAAGGGCAGGCCGCCCCCAGAGTTGTTAACAGGGGAAACATGCCTTTCCCCTTTTCATAAGAACAAATGCAAAAAAAAGCATTTACTATTTTTAGAATAATAATAATTTATAATAATTGATCTGGAGCACTTTAACCCTTTGACTGTCGCAACCCTCAATCCTGAGTGCTCTCCTGTTGTCACAAAATTTAAAAAAAAAAAAAAATTTTTTTTCTTATGAAATGATAAGAATCGTTTCCCCATGGTAAAGACACCAAAAGTTTAAAATTTTATGGAAAACTCATGGAATTTCGTCTCGCGGTTAGTGATCTCAGCAATATATACGCATCGGCAATTTCGCCCAAAATTTGAGCCCCAATTTGGTAAACCATTGTTCCAGTTGACCAAAAACATAGATATTTCTTTAGAACTCCCTTTATTCTATCGATTGAGTACAAGAAAACCCCAATTTATCGATTTCAACTACCCAATAGAGTGATCAGAAATTTGGGAATTTGGCCTATTTCATGCAAAATAAAAAAATTGTCAATTTCAAAATAGGGCCCAGAATAAACAATAAAATTTTTGGCACTAAAATAAGATGTTATCTGTTCATTAGACACGTTTTTGGCCCCCCTTTTATTACTTTTGGTTTCTATTTCATTTTTTATTCACATAAAAAAAAAGAAGATTTACCGAGAAGACTATTGCATTATTGTAAAAAAGGTATAAATAATATCAGTGCACTTGTGAAATAATATTAGACTCACCAATTGATGCGATTGGACGGGGCAGATTTGTTTACTTGAAGATTTGAAAATCGAAATTTCTGCTACTTTGAGCTCAATTTCAAGGTCGTTTCATCAAAAAATAATCACAATCATCTATATTTCTGTATATGTTGTCCATTCTATCAAAGAGACCATAAAAAAGAGAATACAACCATAAATACTATAAGAAAATACACCTCAAAGTCAGTGTTTTAACCCAAAAAAATGGTCAAATTTTTTTCTCATTATGTACTGCGTGCTGCAGGATTTTTATATGCACACGCCCCCGACCCTTCCCCAAAATTGGGCCTGTTTTCCCGTTGATTTAAACCCCTAGAATTTAGGTTTTGGCCCAAACAGTGGCTTGTAAGACTTTTATGTAAGTTTTTTGTAAGTTTTGGAAGTGTATTTTTGGGGGTCTGAAATAGACTAACCTAAATGACTTTTTTTCTTAAGGAAGTAAATTCGTTCAGTAATGGCACTTGAGCAGGCGTCTGCAAGGGTTTTTTTGGGTTCCACTGTATGATTTGGTGGCTGGGAATTTGGGGGCCCGGGGAAAGGAATGTGTGAAGCCCGCGAAAGGGGAAAAACGTGAAGGGGGGAGCCCTGTATTTCATTTATCAATATATTACTCAAAACCGAGTAGTATTTGTAGTCTTTATTTATCCCACATAGTGTGAGTATTCATACATTTTGCTGCAGTGTTAATTTTGTTTGGGGGTGCCCCCAGACCTCACTTCATTCTGAAATTGAAAAACTACTGGCCCCAAGGGGTTTTAGATAAAGGAATTTTATCTGTACTAAGTGCGACAGCTTTATTATGCACTCCTACTCATTCCCTGGTAGTCTGAAGATTACAAAGATTTATGAATTCTGGGACTGAGCCCCCTTTAGTATCTTAAAATGTGATTTGTTTCCAATATGTGGAGTCCTCACATCCAGACCAGTATCATTGATGTCAAAAACAAAATAATATTCAAAAGGCAAGTCGTATGAAGACAGTAGGCTGGAAGACAGCAACCACCAAGGAAGGTACTACTGTCCTGCCAAGTGAGTGTGAAATGGAAACCAGTAATTGTTTTACATTATTGTAGGATTGCTGGTGTCTTTTTTTTCTCAAACATGCAGGATAACAGCTATATCATGCTGCTACTACTTACACTTAGGTCACACTACACGTGCATGTACACACCCATCTTGAGTTTTTTTATTTTCCCAATAGTTCTCATTCTTCATTTCCTTATCTCCATGGGGAAGTGAAAAAAATTTTTCCTCTGTGCCCTGTATGTCATAAAAAGGGAATTTGCCAGGGGCAAGGGGGCCCGAACCCCCCCTGCCTTACTAAATTGAAGGAGACAACCATTTTTTTTTTGGTCCCGCATTGGTGGGGTACAGCCCGGGGTTGGAGAAACAAAAATTAAAAAAATTATAAAAAAGATTGTTGGTTAACACATTTTTCCTTAACATGGTTTAAAACTGCAGTATAATTTTTGGGGAAAACACAAATCAGTTGGTTTACATGGCAGAGTACATGTTGGGGAAAATTTGGGAAGCACCAGGGTTTTTTTCCCCCCATCTTGGGTGAGCCTTAGGGCGAGTCAATTGTCTTTTAAGGAAGCCTATATAATGTACACAACTCCCTCAACTCAGTGCTCCATTCATAT
>WNWK01052119.1:0-12275 GCA_009830355.1 Cherax destructor | reverse complement strand
ATCATGCCTTTTCCAAATCCATAAATGCCACAAAACATCTTTACCCTTATCCAAATCTGTTCACCTATATGTTTCACTGTAAACACTTGGTCTACACACCCCCTACCTTTCCTAAAGCCCCCTTGTTCATCTGCTATCCTGCTTTCTGTTTTACTCTTAATTCTTTCAATAATAACTCTACCATACACTTTACCAGGTCACTCAACAGACTTATTCCCCTATAATTTTGCACTCTCTTTTGTCCTTTGCCTTTATACAAAGGAACAATCACGCTCTCTGCCAATCCCTAGGTGCCTTACCCTCTTCCATACATTTATTAAATAATGGCACCAACCACTCCAAATTATATCCCACCTGCTTTAACATTTCTATCTTTGTCCATCATCAGCTGCCTTACCTTTCATTCTGCCACTGCCTCACGGACTTCCCCTACACCCGACTGAGCTCTTCCACACTCCTACAGGATGTTATTCCTCTGCCCTACACGAAATCCTGGCTTCCTGTCTTCATCAACGTTTAACAAATCCTCAAAATATTCTCTCCATCTTCCGATACCTCTAACTCTCCATTTAATAACTCTCCTCTCCTATTTTTAACTGTCAAATCCATTTGTTCTCTAGGCTTCCTCAACTTATTAATCTCATTCCAAAACTTTTCTTATTTTCAACAAAATTTGCTGATAACATCTCACCCACTCTCTCATCTGCTCTCTTTTACATTGCTTCACCACTCTTTTAACCTCTCTTTTTCTCTCCATATACTCTTCCCTCCTTGCATCACTTCTACTTTGTAAAAACCTCTCATATGCTAACTTTTTCTCCTTACTACTCTCTTTACATCATCATTCCACCAATCGCTCCTCTTCCCTCCCGCACCCACTCGCCTGTAACCACAAACTTCTGCTGAACACTCTAACACTACATTTTTAAATCTACCCCATACATTTTCGACCCCATTGCCTACACTCTCACTAGCCCATCTATCCTCCAATAGTTGTTTATATCTTACCCTAACTGCCTCCTCTTTTAGTTTATAAACCTTCACCTCTCTTTTACTTACTGATTCTATTTTCCTTGTATCCCATCTACCTTTTACTCCCACTGTAGCTATAACTAAAAAGTGATCTGATATATCTGTAGCCCCTCTATAAACATGTACATCCTGAAGTCTACTCAACAGTCTTTTATCTACCAATACATAGTCCAACAAACTACTGTCATTACGCCCTACATCATATCTTGTATACTTATTTATCCTCTTTTTCTTAAAATATGTATTACCTATAACTAAACCCCTTTCTATACAAAGTTCAATCAAAGGGCTCCCATTATCATTTACACCTGGCACCCCAAACTTACCTACTACACCCTCTCTGCATGTTTCTCCCACTTTAGCATTTAGGTCCCCTACCACAATTACTCTCTCATTTGGTTCAAAAGTTCCTATACATTCGCTTAACATCTCCCAAAATCTCTCTCTCTCCTCTACACTCCTCTCTTCTCCAGGTGCATACACGCTTATTATGACCCACTTTTCGCATCCGACCCTTATTTTAATCCACATAATCCTTGAATTTACACATTTATATTCCTCTTTTCCTTCCATAACTGATCCTTCAACATTATTGCTACCCCTTCCTTAGCTCTAACTCTCTCAGATACTCCTGACTTAATCCCATTTATTTCTCCCACTGAAACTCGCCTACCCTTCAGCTTTGTTTCGCTTAGGGCCAGGACATCCAACTTCTTTCATTCATAACATCGGCAATCATCTCTTTCTTATCATCCGCACTACATCCACGCACATTCAGACAACCCAATTTTATAAAGTTTTCTTCTTCTGTTTTTAGTAGATTTGTACAGGAGAAGGGTCACTAGCCCATTGCTCCCGGCATCTTAGTCGCCTCATACGACACGCATGGCTTACGGAGGAAAGATTCTTTTCCACTTCCCCATGGACAATAGAGAAAAAAAAAAAGAACAAGAGCTATTAAGAAAAAGAAGAAAAACCTAGATGTGTGTATGTATATATATGCATGTGTATGCCAGTGTAGTGTGACCTAAAGTGTAAGTAAAAGTAGCTAGATATACCTGTTATCCAGCGTGTTTATGAGACAGAAAAAAGACACCAGCAATCCTACCATCACGTAAAACAGTTTCAGGTTTCTGTTTCACAGTCACCTGGCAGGACGGTAGTACCTCCCTGGGTGGTTGCTGTCTACCAACCTACTACCTACTGTATTTATTGAACCTATTTTTACTTTCCTCTTAAAAGGGGAGTGTTAATGCGACATGACATCAGTGAATCCATGGTGTTTGCCACATTATTTGCTCTAGCTGGCACTCAATTGAACTAGTGCTCCCACAAGGTACTAAGTGGTCCCAGATTTTTTTAATACTGCGCACACTGAGGGCGCAAACCCATTCTCTCATGTATAAGGCGACTCAGGCCTTTTTTTTTTTTTTTTTTCAACAAGTCGGCCGTCTCCCACCGAGGCAGGGTGACCCAAAGAAAGAAAATCCCCAAAAGAAAAACTTTCATCATCATTCAACACTTTCACCACACTCATACATAATCACTGTCTTTGCAGAGGAGCTCAGATACTACAGCTGAGAAAAGTCCCTCCCAGCTGTCACTATCTCAGACCCCTCCTTTAAAGTGCAGGCATTGTACTTCCATTTCCAGGACTCAAGTCCAACTAAATCAATTAACTGGTTTCCTGAATCCCTTCACACAATGTTACCCTGCTCACACTCCAACAGATCGTCATGTCCCAAAACCATTCGTCTCCATTCACTCCTATCTAACACGCTCACACATGCTTGCTGGAAGTCCAAGCCCTCGCCCACAAAACCTCCTTTACCCCTTCCCTCCAACCTTTTCTAGGACGACCCTACCCCGCCTTCCTTCCCTACAGATTTATACGCTCTCCAAGTCATTCTACTTTGATCCATTCTCTCTAAATGACCAAACCACCTCAACAACCCTCTTCAGCCCTCTGACAAATACTTTTAGTAACTCCACACCTTCTCCTAATTTCCACATTCCGAATTTTCTGCATAATATTTACACCACACATTGCCCTTAGACAGGACATCTCCACTGCCTCCAGCCTCCTCCTCGCTGCAGCATTTGCAACCCATGCTTCACACCCATATAAGAGTGTTGGTACCACAATACTTTCGTACATTCCCTTCTTTGCCTCCATGGATAACGTTTTTGTCTCCACAGATACCTCAATGCACCACTCACCTTTTTCCTTCATCAATTCTATGGTTAACCTCATCCTTCATAAACCCATCTGCTGACACATCAACTCCCAAATATCTGAAAACATTTACTTCTTCCATAATCCTCTCTCCAATGTGATATCCAATTTTTCTTTATTTAAATCGTTTGATACCCTCATCACCTTACTCTTATCTATGTTCACTTTTAACTTTCTACCTTTACACACTCTCCCAAACTCGTCCACTAACCTTTGCAACTTTTCTTTAGAATCTCCCATAAGCACAGTATCATCAGCAAAAGTAACTGTGTCAACTCCCATTTTGCATTTAATTCTCCATAATTTAATCCCACCCCTCTCCCCAACACCCTAGCATTTACTTCTTTTACAACCCCATCTATAAATATATTAAACAACCATGGTGACATTACACAACCCTGTCTAAGACCTACTTTTACCGGAAGTAATCTCCTCTCTCTACACACCCTAACCTGAGCCTCACTATCCTCATAAAAACTCTTTACAGCCTTCAGTAACTTACTACCTATTCCATACACTTGCAACATTTGCCACATTGCTCCCTATCCACTCTATCATATGCCTTTTCTAAATCCATAAATGCAATAAAAACTTCTCTACCTTTATCTAAATACTGTTCACATATATGCTTCACTGTAAACACTTGATCTACACATCCCTACCCACTCTAAAGCCTCCTTGCTCATCTGCAATCCTACTCTCTGTCTTACCTCTAATTCTTTCAATAATAACCCTGCCATACACTTTACCTGGTATACTCAGTAAACTTATTCCCTATAATTTTTACACTCTCTTTATCCCCTTCCCTTTATATAAAGGAACTATACATGCTCGCTGCCAATCCCTAGGTACCTTCCCTCTTTCATACATTTATTAAACAAAATACCAACCACTCCAGCACTATATCCCCCTGCTTTTAACATTTCTGTCATGATTCCGTCAATTCCAGCTGCTTTACCCCTTTCATTCTACGTAATGCCTCACGCACCTCCCCACACTCACATCCTGCTCTTCTTCACTCCTAAACGATGTTGTACCTCCCTGGCCAGTACATGAAATTATCGCCTCCCTCTTTTCATCGACATTTAAAAGTTCCTCAAAATATTCCCGCCATCTACCCAATACCTCCAGCTCCCCATCTACTAACTCCCTACTCTGTTTTTAACTGACAAATACATTCGTTCCTAGGCTTTCTTACCTTGTTTATCTCACTCCAAAATTTTTCTTGTTTTCAGCAAAATTTCTTGACAGAGCCTCTCCGTTCTTTCATCCGCTCTTCTTTTGCACTCTCTCACCACTCTCTTCACCTTTTTTTTACTCTCCATATACTCTGCTCTTCTACTAACACTTCTGTTTTGTAAAACCTCTCATAAGCTACCTTTTTCTCTTTTATCACACCCTTTACTTCTTCATTCCACCACTCACTCCTCTTTCCTCCTGCACCCACCCTCCTATAACCACAAACTTCTGCCCCACATTCTAATACTGCATTTTTAAAACTATCCCAACTTTCTTCAACCCCCACTACTCCTACTTGCACTAGCCCACCTTTCTGCCAATAGTTGCTTATATCTCACCCTAACTTCCTCCTCCCTTAGTTTATACACTTTTACCTCTTCTTACTTGCTGTTGCCATTTTCCTTTTGTCCCATCTACCTTTTACTCTAACTGTAGCTACAACCAAATAATGATCTGATATATCCGTTGCCCCTCTATAAACATGTACATCCTGAAGCCTACTCATCAACCTTTTATCCACCAATACATAATCCAACAAACTACTTTCCTTACGTGCTATATCATACCTTGTATATTTATTTATCCTCTTTTTCATAAAATATGTATTACTTATTACCAAACCTCTTTCTACACATAGCTCAATTAATGGCTCCCCATTTACATTTACCCCTGGCACCCCAAATTTACCTACTACTCCATCCACAACATTTTTACCCACTTTAGCATTAAGATCCCCAACCACAATTACTCTCTCACTTGGTTCAAAACTCCCCACACACTCACTCAACATTTCCCAAAATCTCTCTCAGGCTCAGGCCTATTGCACTAAATTTGAAGGAATGAAAAATAAAACGTAGATCTATGTTCGGAGCCGTACGCATCAAACGTATATCTACGTTTGGACATTTAAAGGGTTAATAGTAAAAATTGAAATTATTTTTGGGAAAATGACAATGAGTATTTTTTTAAACAATGAGTATTTTTTGAGTATGAGTATTTAAGTAAGGGTGAGTAGGTGGTTTTTGAGAAGAATCTTAAAATGATTCTCAGACAAGGTTATTTTTGTATTTTTTGGTAATGAGTTCCAGAATCTGGGGCCCTTTATGTGCATTGAATTTTTACATAGGTTGCTATGGATGCGGGGTACATCAAAATGTGATCTGTTTCTTGTGTTATGGTCATGGGTCCTATTAAGGTTGGTGAGGAGAATTTTGAGTGGAGGGTTTATATTAGAATGTAGAGTTCTATGTATGTAGTAGGCACAATTATAAGTGTGAATGTTCTTTATGGTGAGTAGTTTTAGGCTTTTGAATATTGGTGGAGTATGCTGTCTAGAGTGGGAGTTTGTTATCATTCTGACTGCAGCCTTTTGCTGGGTTATGAGTGGTCTAAGGTGATTTAATGTTGTAGATCCCCATGCACAGATTCCATAAGTGAGATAAGGGTAGATGAGTGAGTGGTATAGTGCAAGGAGAGCTGGTTGAGGTACATAGTAGCGTATCTTAGATAATATGCCTACTGTCTTTGAGATTTTCTTGGAAATTTGTTGTATATGTGTTTGGAATTTAAGGCTGCTGTCAATGTGTATACCTAGGAATTTTCAAATCTGTGAGTCTTGTGATGGGTGAACTGTTTAGTGTTATGTTTAGTGGAACATTTTTACCTCTGTTTCCAAACTGTATAAAGTAGGTCTTGTCAGTATTTAGTCAGTTTATTGGTCGTCATCCATGTTGATATTTTCTGTAATGCTTCATTAACAGTATTGGCCAGTATGACTGGATTAGGGTGAGAGAAAACATATGTTGTGTCATCTGCAAATAAAATGGGTTTGAGTAGTTGAGATGCATTAGGTAGGTCATTGATGTAAATGAGAAATAAGAGTGGACCCAGTACACTTTTTTGAGGGACTCCGACTGTAATTTGTTGTGTTGAAGAGTTCGCTCCATTAGTATACACATATTGGCTTCTGTTACTGAGGTAAGACTTTATGTAGTTGAGCGAGTGCCCTCTTATACCTTAGTGTGCTAGTTTTGTAAGCAGTAAATCATGATCGACTGTATCAAATGCTTTTCGTAGATCAATGAAGATTTCCAGTGGAACTTCTTTCTTCTCAAGTGCAGTGTATATTAACTCTAGCATGTGTATAATGGCATCATTTGTGTTTTTGTTGGTCCTGAATCCGAACTGACTGGGGTTGAGTACATTGTGTGAGATGAGATAGGAATAGATCTGCCTATGAATTAATTTTTCAAAGATTTTTGAGAGGAGTGGTAAATTAGATATTGGTCTATAATTATTTAAGTCTGATCACCTCCTTTAGTTTATAAACCTTCACCTCTCTCTTACTTACTTACTGCTTCTATTTTCCTTGTATCCCATCTACCTTTTACTCCCACTTTAGCTACAACTAAAAAGTGATTGGATATATCTGTGGCCCCTCTATAAACATGTACATCCTGAAGTCTACTCAACAGTCTTTTATCTACCAATACGTAGTCCAACAAACTACTGTCTTTACGCCCTACATCATATCTTGTATACTTATTTATCCTCTTTTTCTTAAAATATGTATTACCTATAACTAAACCCCTTTCTATACAAAGTTCAATCAAAGGGCTACCATTTTCATTTACACCTGGCACCCCAAACTTACCTACCACACCCTCTCTACATGTTTCTCCTACTTTAGCATTTAGGTCCCCTACCACAATTACTCTCTCACTTGGTTCAAAAGTTCCTATACATTCACTTAACATCTCCCAAAATCTCTCTCACTCCTCTACACTCCTCTCTTCTCCAGGTGCATACACACTTATTATAACCCACTTTTCGCATCTGACCCTTATTTTAATCCACATAATCCTTGAATTTACACATTTATATTCCCTCTTCTCCTTCCATAACTGGTCCTTCAACATTATTGCTAAATAAATTAGTAAATAACTAATGTCACTGAATAAACAAATTACAGTTCTCCCTCCACATTTGCAAGGGTTAGGGGATCAAGAACCTTGCGAATATTGAAAATTTGCGAATGTTTGGTGCACAAATATATTGTAGAGAAATATAATAATAGCATTTACTTAGCCTAACAATACTGCTTCCCTATTGAACCACGAACAATCATAAAACACATGAAAACATTGTAAAATATTGTACTATATACATATATGTTATGGTTTAATAACAATGAACAAACAAAACACTCACCACTCGTAAGGTTAGGCAGACGAAGAGTAACTGGACAATGAGTGTGTGGTGGTCTAGCTGTTGGGCTGGTTGAGGGGGTAAGAGGGAGGGTAGTAGGGGAGAGGGTATTATTATTATTATTTATTATGAAAAGTACCTTGAAATTGAGCTCAAAGTAGCAGAAATGTTCGATTCTTTGGCGATGTCCAATACCTGTCCGAATGGCCATTACAATAATGCAGTAGTCTGCATAACAGTAAATCTTCTATTTTTTGTGTGAATAAAAATTCCAAATGTTAATAAATAATAATTAATAATAATAAGGGCAGTAGGGAGGGCTGCTGGGAATTCGCGAATGTTTGAAGCCCGCGAAAGTGGAACTCGTGAATGTGAATGGAGACCTGTACTGTAACTAAATAAAGCTGGGATGTTTGAATGTGCATGGAAGTAGTGCAGATGATAAGATAGAGATGAACCTGGCCCATGGCCGGGCTCAGACAGTAGAGAAACTCTCGAAACTCTTCAAAGGTGTATGAATGAAAAGAAGTTGGGTGTCCTAACTCTAAAGTGAAACAAAGCTGAAGGGGATACGGCAGTTTCAGTGGGGAGAAATAAATGGGATTAAGTTAGGAGTATCTGAGAGTTAGAGCTAAGGAAGGGGTAGCAATAATGTTGAAGGATCAGTTATGGAAGGAGAAGAGGGAATATAAAAGTATAAATTTGAGGATTATGTGGATTTAATTAAGGATCAGATGCAAAAAGTGGTTTATAATAAGTATGTACCTGGGGAAGTGAGGAGTGTAGAGAGAGAGAGATTTTAGATGTTACGTGAGTGTTTAGGAACTTTTGAACCAAGTGAGAGAGTAATTGTGGTAGGGACATAAATGCTGAAGTAGGAGAAACAGTTAGAGGGTGTGGTAGGTAAGTTTGGGGTGCCAGGTGTAAATGATAATGGGGGGGGGGCCTTTGAACTTTGTATAGAAAAGGGTTTGGCAATAGGTAATACATATTTTAAGAAAAAAAGGATAAATAAGTATGCAAGATATGATGTAGGGCGTAATGACAGTATAGTTTGTTGGTAGATAAAACACTGTTGGGCAGACTTCAGGATGTGCATGTTTATAGAGGGGCCACAGATACATCAGATCATTATTTAGTTGTAGCTACAGTGAGAGTAAAAGGTAGATGGAATACAAGGAAAATGAAAGCAGCAAGTAAGAGAGAGGTGAAGGTTAATAAACTAAAGGAGGAGGCAGTTAGGGTAAGATATAAACAACTACAGTATTGGAGGATAGATGGGCTAGTGAGAGTAGTACGGTTGGGCCCCACTTATACGTAAAGTTAGGTTCCAGGCTACTGCCGAAAAGTGGACCGCCGGAAAGCAAAACACCATTTGTTTCCACTTATAAATGTCCGATAATAAGTTTACACTAACATACAGGTCGGCCATCACTAATCCAGCAATCAGTTATCCGGTTCCAACAGTAATCCAGCACTAATTTCGGCTAGCATAATTTCAAATTTCATCATTATACTGACTCGGAAATTGTGCAGATGGTTGTAAATTTACAGCAGCAAGCCAGTGGAGGAGAAAGCAGTGATGAAAATGAGGAAGATGTAGCAGAAAGTCTCTCTATTGATAGGTTAATTAAGTGTATTCTAACCTAACCACTGTAGTCCTGCAAACTCACTAATCCGGCACTACATGTTCCAATGATACCAGATTAGTGATGGCTGACCTGTATTAACTTAGCAATAGAACTAGGCATTAAAAAACAATAAAAAGTAAAATACACACACAGTACACTCATTACTTACCTCAAAATATTTGTAGTCTTAATGTAAGAAGTCAGGTGTGGTAGGTATGGTAGCCAGCCAGGCCACCCCACCCCACCCCACTCCACTCACACGTAATATACTTCGACATTTAGAGCCCTATAGTGATAAAATGCATATACAGTACACTCATTACTTACCTTAAAATATTTGTAGTCTTAATGTAGGGTGAGAGGTGAGTAAACAAGAATAAACGAATAAACAAGAGAGAATGAGTACAGTGGACCCTTGGTTTTCGTTCACCTGAAAACTTGAACAATTATGTAAGTGTATTTTTGTAAGAGCTTTTGTAAGTGTATTTTTGGGGGTCTGAAATGACTAATCTAATTTACATTTGTCCTTATGGGAACAAATTCGTTCGGTAACAGCACTTGAACAGCATTCTGAAAAGAATTTTCAACGAAAACCGAGGGTCCATTGTACATGAGAGAGAACAGACACGAGTTGTGTAAACAAACCAGCCGAACGCGTGTGGTTTTTGTTCACTCCGTCAAGCCGACTAGAAAAACATCTCATATTTATGTTAATTTATTCTACTGTGGGTATATTTTTCATGTTTATATGTTATGTAGCATGTTTATTATACAATTTTGAAAAAAATATCATAGATGGATTAAGCAAAATGTCTATATTAATGTTTTATATGACATTTAGTGCACCTCAGAGTGATTATATTGTGTGTTATTATTATTATCATTATTAATATGGCATCTTCAAGACTAATAAGACACTCTTAGTGATTTTTAAAGTGTTCCTGCACGCCAGCACAATGTGTAAGTATATTTAGGTACAGGTACACATGAGTATAATTATCAGAGTACAGTGGACCCCCGAGTAACGAACACCCCGGAAATCGTACAATTATGTAAGTATAATATTGTAAGTGCTTGTGGAAGTGTATTTTTGGGGGTCTGAAATAGACTAACCTACGTGACATTATTCCTTAAGGGAGTAAATTTGTTTGGTAATGGCACTTGAGCAGGCTTCTGGAATGAAGTTTTTACGTTACTCAGGGGTCCACTGTATGTACAGTGGTACCTCGACTTACGATGGTCCCCAAACACACCCTTTTATGTAAGTTTATTTTTTTAAATGCTTTTGTAAGTGTAATTTTGGGGGTCTAAACGGACTAGTCTATTTTACATAATTTCTTAAGGAGATAAATTCGTTTGGTAATGGCACTTGAACAGCATTCTGGAATGAAAAAATATCGTAAGTCGAGGTACCACTGTATATATAAAATATGAAATAACTTTAAAACACTTGAAATTTTTGAAAGTTTCCAGACATAATGGAGAGATGCGGAGCTCATGGAGCTCACGGAGAATGTAAACAAACCGGGTGGCACAGACCGTATTAGAAAGACGGGGAGCCGTATAGAGAGTTTTGATCATAATTTGAAATCGCCGTATTAGCGGAACCCCGTAAGGTGAAACGCCATAAAGCGGGGCCCTACTGTATATGCAATGGGGTAGGTTTAACCCTTTGGGGGTCCAAGGGGGGTCTCTGAAACTCGTTCTCAGGGTCCACGAATTTAAAAAAAAAAAAAAAAAAAATTCTTATGGAATGATAGAGAATATTTTTCCGATCATAACGCTACAAAAATTATGAAATTTGATCGAAAACTAACGGAATTATGCTTTCGCGAAGTTAGCGGTAGCCATGACACTTACGCATCCGCGATTTCGCCCACTTTGAGCCCTATTTTCGGCACATTCCAATGTTTCAGTCTACTAAAATTATAGCTATTTCGCTAGAACTCCATTTCTTCTATCGATTGAGTACAAGAAACCGTCTATTTACCAATTACAACTACCCAAAATAGTGGTCAGAAAATGGCAATTTGGCCAATTTCACACAAATTTCAAACGATGCCAATTTCAAAATTGGATCCATAATAAACAAGACAGACATTCCTGGCACTAAAATAACATCTCTGTTCATTAGTCACGTCTCCAGGCCCCTCTTACATTACTTTTGCTTTCCATTTTGAATTTTTATTCTCACAAAAAAATAGAAGATTTATTGTTATGTATACAACTGCATCATTGTAAAAATGGTATAAATAATATCAGAGCATTTGTGCATGAATATTAGACTCGCCAGTTGATGTGTATTGGATGCATGGTGTGATTTGTTTACTCTTGAACATCGTCAAAAATCGAACATTTCCGCTACTTTGAGCTCAATTTCAAAGTACTTTTTATTGTCAAACCAATCAAAATCATCTCTATTTCTGTAATATATCTTCCATTCTATCAAATGAGAACAAGAAAACGAGAATACAACAATAAATACCATACAAAAATAGACTGCAAAGTCGCTGTTTTAAACCAAAAACACGGTCAGAGTTTTTTTTTCCTCATTATGCACTGTGTGGTGCAGGAATTTTTTTATACTGCGCACACTGACCGCACAGACCCATTCTATCACATCTAGGCCTAACAGCCTGTTTCTGCTTGATTTGAGGGTGCTAGAATTTAGGCGTACTAGTACGTCAATAACCCCTGTGCGTAAGACGTACTAGTACGACCAAAACCCCGAAAGGGTTAAGAATGTAGTGTTAGATTGCTTAGCAGAAGTTTGTGGGTGTGGAAGGGAAGAATGCGATTACCTGGAGTATACCTGGAGAGGGTTTCAGGGGCCACTGAGACATGGAGCGCGCTGAGAACATTTTTTTTTTTTTAAAATACGAAAATTGAGTTTTTCTTACCAAAAAATAGCTGATGTTTCTGGCATCACC
>WNWK01052118.1:0-12275 GCA_009830355.1 Cherax destructor | reverse complement strand
ACAGTTGTGTATAGCTGTGTAACCTGGGATGGCATATACATCTGTAATACTAGGCTTTAGCCAGGTCTCAGTGAGGTGATGATTATATTTTCTGTAGGGATTGGAGAAGTACTGGGGGTCATCATAATGTTTGCTAAAAGATCTAACATTGTAATTAAAGATGGTTATTTTATTGTTTTCTGAGTAATGTCTTTGTTTGATTTTGCTTTTAAAAAATTACATTGCTTTTGGGAATCATGTGTCTTTTAAATAATAGGTTGATGTCAGGATAAAGCCTGAAATTCATAAGAAAATTCTAAACTATACTTGAGGACAATGGAATATGTAAACTTATTAATATGATACTAGTTTTAACCCTTTTGACTGTCGAAACCCCCTTAATCCGGTGCTCCCCCTGTTGTCGAAAATTTCTGAAAAAAAAAAAAAAAATTTTTCATGAAAATAGAAAATTTTTTCCCGATGGTAATGACACCAAAAGTCTGAAATTTGATAAAAAACTTAGGGGAAATTACGCTTTTGCGGTTGGTGATCTCGGGATAATACGCAGGGGCAATTTCCCCGATTTTGAGCCCTAGGGCCAATTCCATTGTTCCAGTTGACCAAACTCATAGCTATTTTTTTTAAACCCATTTGTTCTATCGATTGAGTACAAGAAACCACCAATTTCAGGTTTCAATTTACCCAATAAAATTGTCAGAAATTGGCAATTTGGCCAATTTCTGCAAAAAAAAAAGTTGTCAATTTCAAAATAGGGTCAAGAATAAACAATGCAGACATTCCTGGCACTAAAATAAGATGTTATCTGTTCATTAGTCATGTATTTAGGCCCATCTTATATTACTCTTGCTTTCTATTTTGATTTTTTATTCACACAAAAATAGAAAATTTACCATATGCAGACTATTGCATTATTGTAAAAATGTATAAATAATATCAGTGCACTTGTGAAAGAATATTAGACTCACCAATTGATGTGTGTTGGACGCGTGGCGTGATTTGTTTACTTTGAACATTTGAAAAAAATCGAACATTTCCCCTACTTTGAGCTCAATTTCAAGGTCGTTTTCATCATGAAACTAATCAAAATCATCTATATTTCTGTAGTATGTTTTCCATTTTATCAAATGAGACCATAAAAAGAGAATACAATATAAATGCTATACAAAATACACCTCAAAGACGGCGGTTTAATCCAAAAACACGGTCAGAGTTTTTCTTCTCATTATGCACTGCATCCTGCAGGATTTTTTTATACAGACACACTGACCACACAGATCCATTCTCTCATATGTGGGCCTACCAGCTTTCCCGCTTGATTTGAAGCCGCAGAATTTGTGAGTATGTATACGTCTGAAACAGTGGCTCTAAAAACGATATATATGACCGAAACAGTCAAAGGGTTAATTATTCTTACAAAGTAGTTGGATTTTTACAATTTTGAAAATTTTTTTCACAGAGATATAGGATATTTGTACAATGTTGATGATTTACTAATACAATGTAGAGTGGACTAATAGTAGAAAAGGTTTTAATCAAATTTTAGGTAAATAACGTGGTCACTAATACTGTATATAGTTTATTGGAAAATGGTAGTGGTAAATATGGATTAAAAAATAGTAGTAAATCAATATGAAATATATATACAGTGGACCCCCGCCTAACGAATACCCGGAAATGGGTACGATTATGTAAGTATAATATTGTAAGTGCTTGTGGGAAGTGTATTTTTGGGGGTCTGGAAATAGACTAACCTACGTGACATTATTTCTTAAGGAAGTAAATTCGTTGATAATGGCACTTGAGCAGGCTTCTGGAGTGAAGTTTTACATTACTCGTGGGTCCACTGGACTATATAAAAGTTACATATACTAACTATTGGATTATTACATTTTTGAACAATTTTCACAGAGATATAGGATAGTTGTACAATGTTGATGATTTACTAATTGAAGTGGCTAATGAAATGGTGGGAATAGTTGCTATGACTAGTACAGTGGACCCTCGGTTAACAAAAAAATCATTGAGAAGCCTGCTCAAGTGCCATTACGAACGAATTTACGTCCTTAAGAAATAATGTCATGTAGGTTAGTCTATTTCAGACCCCAAAACTACACTTCCACAAGAACTTATAAAATTATACTTATATAATTGCACGATTTCGGGGTATTCGTTAACCGAGGGTCCACTGTATTAACTTGGTTTGGATAATTATTTGAATTCAATATTGCACTGGTTGAAATTTTAGAATATATAAAAACAATAACAGATAAATGAATGTAAAGAACTATTTTAAAGAATATAGAGATTAATTTTATAAAGTAGAGTGGACTAATAGTAAAAGGTTTTAATCAAATTTCAAGTAAATAGTGATTACTAATACTGTAAATAGCTAAGGTTGGGAAATGGTAATGGTAAATATGTATTAAGGAATATATTACAAATGGTTACAAATAAAGAAAAGATACAGTGGACCCCGGCTAATGAACACCCCGAAATTGTACAATTATGTAAGTACAGTGGACCCTCGGTTAACGAATACCCGGAAATCGTGCAATTATGTAAGTATAATTTTGTAAGTTCTTGTGGAAGTGTAGTTTTGGGGTCTGAAATAGACTAACCTACATGACATTATTTCTTAAGGACGTAAATTGTTCGGTAATGGCACTTGAGCAGGCTTCTGCAATGAATTTTTTGTTAACCGAGGGTCCACTGTATAATATTGTAAGTGCTTGTGGGAAGTGTATTTTTGGGGGTCTGAAATAGACTAACCTACGTGACATTATTTCTTAAGGAAGTAAATTCATTCGGTAATGGCACTTGACCAGGCTTCTGGAATGAATTTTGTTCGTTAGCCGGGGGTCCACTGTATACAGTAGATCGTCATTTAGCACGGTAGTTACGTTCCTGAAAAAGTCGTGTTAGATAATTTCGTGTTATATAATTAAAAGAACTTATGAAAAAATAGGGTTACGTTCTGGAGTCCCAAAAACCCAAACAAGTTTTTTAGACAAACATATCTTGCAAAAATTGAAGGTGAATATGTAATTGTAGTTCATTGTCGTGATATATTACTGCTTAAGACTACAAATGCAATAGAAATAGTATTTCTTACCTTAAATTGTGGGTAATGATGTTTGTGGATGGTTGTGAAGAGAGTGGATATGGATGGTGTGGCCCTACTGAGATGAGGTGGATGGTTGTTGGTTGTCGGCAGAAGTGGATGGTAGAGGTTCTGGTACTAAAGTCGATGGTTGTATTGGAGTGTGCATAAATGATGTAATAGATCTCTGGGCTCTTTTACCCTGCAGTACATTATACAGCTGACGGTAAGGCATCATCAGCTGGTCTAGACCCAGTTTCAAAGCACTGCTTCTAGATTTGTTATTGTATAATTATACTATTACTATCAATAAATAATATCTACCTATCAATTTTATTCCAGGATAATATTAGGTATAACATAAATAATGTAGAAGCATGATAGATGCATAAATTAATAAAAACTGACATAGATATTGAAGGGTGGGCGGGGCTGAGAGCGAGAAGTGGAGCAGTGTCTCAGTTGCTCATGGACCATCATGGCGTGAAGATATGTTAGCTCACGGCACTATAAAGTATTGTAAAATAATACTATTACTATCAATAAAGGTTATCTACCTATCATATTTATTCCAGAATAATATTAGGTATAACATAAATATCGTAGAAGCATGATAAAGATGCACAAATTAATAAAAACTGATATTATATTTGTAGAGTATTGAATGGTTGGCGTGCATGAGGAGACGGGCTAGCAGTCTCTCTCAGCTCAGTTACTCACGGACCACCATGGCGTGTGGAGGTGTGAGCTCACCGCACTAAAATATTGTAATAATAATACAGTGGTACCTCGAGTTAAGATATTTTTTCGTTCGAGAATGCTGTTCAAGTGCCATTACCAAACAAATTTATCCCCATAAGGAATAATGTAAAATAGACTAGTCCTTTTACACCCCCAAAAATATACCTACAAAAGCATTTAAAAAAATAAACTTACATAAAAGGGCGATTTTGGGGACCATCGTAACTCGAGGTACCACTGTACTTATTATTACTATCAATAAGTTACCTACCTATCATATTTATTCCAGAATAATATTAGGTATAACATAAATAACGTAGCAGCATGATAAAGATGCCCAAATTAATAAAAATATGACAGAGATAATGAAGGTTGGAGCATCAGCCCATAAACAAAGCCATTGTTTATGGGCAGGACATCACCTCACCACCACAGGATACTTCCACACAAACCAGCCAGGATACTTCCCCACACAAACCAACCAGGATACTTCCCCACACAAACCAACCAGGATACTTCCCCACACAAACCAGCCAGGATACTTCCCCACACAAACCAGCCAGGATACTTCCCCACACAAACCAGCCAGGATACTTCCCTACACAAACCAGCCAGGATACTTCCCCACACAAACCAGCCAGGATACTTCCCCACACAAACCAGCCAGGATACTTCCCCACACAAACCAGCCAGGATACTTCCGCACACAAACCAGATAGGATACTTCCCCACACAAACCAGCCAGGATACTTCCCCACACAAACCAGCCAGGATACTTCCCCACACAAACCAGCCAGGGTACTTCCCCACACACACGATTTTATTTGAGTGGGACTTGCGCATGAGTGAATAGAATTATCGAAGCTTATTGCTTGGGGAGCATTGAAAATTTGGTTGGGCAAATATTCTGTTAGTGGGATGGTTTGTGAAGGACCTGCGGGCTTAATTTTTTTTCCCCTCCCGCAAACCGTGTAATATCATTTTTACGTCGTGTTAGATAATAATGTGCCGCAATTCTTCAATCGTGCAATACCCATAACGTGCAACATAATCTCGTTCTAAATGACGATCTACTGTATATAAAATACAAAATAAGTCACACAATAAATTTTATGAGAAATTTAAGATAGTGAGGTAGCAGTTACTAGAACAATTGTTAGTTTACATGCACTTACGTAGTCTAAGGATTTGGTCTTTGAGGTTGGTCAGTCTCTGTAAGATTAGCATCTCGAAGGAAGTTGGACAGTTCATTTTCATTCGTGATATAGTAAGCACGGCCTACATTTGTTTTCCTAACTAGGATTTTCCCATCCCGTGTGAAGCACTGGTGGATTTTGTCATTATTCTCACGTTTAAGTTTTCTTACTCTGTATAGGAGGTTCTGATGTTTTTTTGTGAGACACTCATTTACATAAAGATCGTTTTTTGCACTAATTGATGAAATGAGCCATCTGTGCAACCAGTTCAGTGACAGAGCCATGTTGCACTTCAGGAAAATATTAAAGAGTCGCCAGAAACAGAGGACTGTGGACAGTTATTTCACGAGGCAGGGATCCAGTGACTCTCAAGCTGGTCCTAGTGGCATTAAAAGAAAAAGAAGGGAAGTAACCCCAGATAAGGACTTGTTACCTGAAGTCATTTTGGAGAGGGATTCCCCTTCCAACCACTAACACCCTTCCCCTGTCGTCCTCCCTATCTTCCAGATGCCTGCAACTCTCTTCAATAAAGGTAAGTACAGTGGACCCCCGCTATTCGAACGGCTCGGCAGTCGAACAAATCGTCATTAGAACAAGAAAATCGATATCGTCATGCGAACAAAATATCATGATTCAAACAAGTGTGTCCATCACCTGTCCGCCCAGGCGCTTGGAGAGCCAGTCCCTCATTGTTTACACTCAAGAGAACAATACCCTCCACGCTCATCCAGACATTTCACAATTAATTATAATTGTTTCGAGTTTGTTCATTAAGTGTGAGGCAGTGGTGAGAGGCAGTGGTGGTAGAGGCAGTGGTGGTAGAGGCAGTGGTGAGAGGCAGTGGTGGTAGAGGCAGTGGTGGTAGAGGCAGTGGTGGTAGAGGCAGTGGTGGTAGAGGCAGTGTGAGAGGCAGTGGTGGTAGAGGCAGTGGTGGTAGAGGCAGTGGTGAGAGGCAGTGGTGAGAGGCAGTGGTGGTAGAGGCAGTGGTGGTAGAGGCAGTGGTGAGAGGCAGTGGTGGTAGAGGCAGTGGTGGTAGAGGCAGTGGTGGTAGAGGCAGTGGTGAGAGGCAGTGGTGGTAGAGGCAGTGGTGAGAGGCAGTGGTGGTAGAGGCAGTGGTGGTAGAGGCAGTGGTGAGAGGCAGTGGTGAGAGGCAGTGGTGGTAGAGGCAGTGGTGGTAGAGGCAGTGGTGGTAGAGGCAGTGGTGAGAGGCAGTGGTGAGAGGCAGTGGTGAGAGGCAGTGGTGGTAGAGGCAGTGGTGAGAGGCAGTGGTGGTAGAGGCAGTGGTGAGAGGCAGTGGAGGTGGAGGCAGTGGAGGTAGAGGCAGTGGAGGTAGAGGCAGTGGAGGTAGAGGCAGTGGAGGTAGAGGCAGTGGTGAGAGGCAGTGGTGAGAGGCAGTGGAGGTGGAGGCAGTGGTGAGAGGCAGTGGTGGTGAGAGGCAGTGGTGGTGAGAGGCAGTGGTGAGAGGCAGTGGTGAGAGGCAGTGGAGGTGGAGGCAGTGGTGGTGAGAGGCAGTGGAGGTAGAAGCAGTGGTGGTAGAGGCAGTGGTGGTAGAGGCAGTGGTTGAGGCAGTGGTGAGAGGCAGTGGTGGTTGAGGCAGTGGTGGTGAGAGGCAGTGGTGGTGAGAGGCAGTGGTAGTAGAGGCAGTGGTGAGTAAACAAGATTAAATGAAGGTTCGGGAGGGAGTTTTGTAAACAAACCAGTTGTTGTTACCAGCCTGACACGTACGAATTCTGTTCAATCCGTGAAGCTGACAATAATGTACTTGGCATTACAAACTCCGTTTTCTCTTATACTAACACATCTGAAGGAGGAAAGAATGGGAAGATGTTTTCACAGCTGTAGCGAGAATGCTCACCACCACCATCCTTCCCAGCCACTACATTCGTAATGACATACATATTTTATTCATTCTAGAGTGTATATCAGGTTTTTATGTTATTTATATTGTTTATTATGTCATATTAGATGAATTGTGATAGATAAATAAGCTGTTGAGTTGATAATAGCTTCACAGTGAAGTACTATTTTGTCATGCCTCCTGACAGCAGGAACGGATTAATTGTATTTCCATTATTTCTTATGGGAAAAATTAAATCGCCACTCGAACATTTCGCGTTGAGAACTAGCTCCTGGAACGGATTAAATTCGAATAGCGGGGGTCCACTGTAAATGTTATTTATTAATCTGTTTTTATTATTTAGTATTAGTAGTAGTATTTATAGTTTTAATAATGTTGTTTTGTGTATGTAGAACTATAATTAAAATGTATTTTTTTGTGAATATTTTTGGGTGGAACGGATTAATTGTATTTATATTATTTCTTATGGGAAATAATGTTTCGAATTACGAATTTTTCGTGTTAAGAACTAGCTCCTGGAACGGATTAAGTTCGTTAGTTGAGGGACCACTGTATATATTTTTTGCAGCTTGTTGTTTGCAGTGTTTCTAAGTAGAGCTGGGTTTGAATGGGAGTAGACATAAGTACAGTGGACCCTCGGTTTTCGTTCATCTCCAAACTCGAACAATTATGTAAGTGTATTTTCGTAATTGCTTCTGTAAGTGTAGTTTTGGGGGTCTGAAATGACTAATCCAATTTACATTTATCCTTATGGGAACAAATTCGTTCGGTAACTGCACTCAAACAGCATTCTGGAAAGAATTTTCGGCGAAAACCGAGGGTCCACTGTAGTGTCATCTGTGAATAGAACTGGTTGAAGGAGTTGGAATGCATTGGAGAGATCATTGATGTAGATGAGAAAGGAGTAGGTCTAGGACACTACCCTGGGGTACTCCTACAGCTACAGGCTGGACAGCAGAGTTGACTCCATTTGCAGATACAGTGGACCCCCGGTTATTGGCCATTCCGGCTATCGGCCAACTCAGTTATCACCCGTTTTTTTGGCCTAAATTTTATTCCAGTTATCGGCCATTACAGTGGTCCCTCGGTTTTCGGTCATCTCCAAACTCGAACATTTATGTAAGTGTATTTTCGTAAGTGCTTTTGCAAGTGTATTTTTGGTGGTCTGAAATAGACTAATCTATGTGACATTATTTCTTAAAGAAGTAAATTCGTTCGGTAATGGCACTTGAGCAGCATTCTGGAAAGAATTTTCGGCAAAAACCGAGGGTCCACTGTATTTTACCCGCCAGCCGCCAGTCAGTCTCTGTGTGTCTGTGTGAGTGAGGAAATTTCTGCTCATTCATCCAAATATTTTGCTATAGTAATCCATTGTTTTTTGTGGTTATTGATTGAGTGCAACTGTGAAATAACCATCCACGGGCCCCAAAAAATTTCCTAGTAAAGTTCCTTTGATAAAGAAAGTGAGAAACATGATGGAACTTAAGAAAGAAGTTATTGGAAAATATGAGAGTGGTGTGCGGGTGCTGGAACTTGCCAGGATGTATGAAAGACAGGCTTACTCTTTTGTTCTGTGGTAACTCTAGTGGGGATTTCAAAGTGAAGCCTCTACTGGTGTATCACTCTGAAAATCCCAGTGTGTTCAAGAAAAACAATGTCATCAAGAGTAAATTGTGTGTGATGTGGAAAGCTAATAATAAGGCATTGGTCACAAGGCATATTTTCATTGACTGGGTCCATGAAGTGTTTGGCCCCAGTGTGGAAAAAATACCTCCAGGAAAATAAATTGCCACTCAAGTGCCTCCTGGTAATGGACAATGCTCCTGCTCATCCTCCAAACTTGGTAGACCTATTGTCTGTGGAGTTAAGTTTTATAAGAACATAAGAAAAAAGGAACACTGCAGCAGGCCTACTGACCCATGCGAGGCAGGTCCATCACTCCCCGGCTTAGACCCGACTACCTGGAGTTAACTCTCTCCAATTAAACTCCAGGTAGTCAGGTTGCTTCCACTTAAGGGAGGAGCACGGCATAAGACCTAGTAGCATAAGCTAGTCAGGTCCAACTCACACCCACCCACACCCACTCATGTATTTATCTAACCTATTTTTAAAAATACACAACGTCTTAGCTTCTATGAGGGTACTCGGGAGTTTGTTCCACTCATCCACAACTCTATTACCAAACCAGTGCTTTCCTATATCCTTCCTGAATTTGAACTTTTCTAACTTGAAACCATTGCTGCGAGTCCTGTCTTGGCTGGATATTTTCAGCACGCTATTTACATCCCCTTTGATTCCTGTTTTCCATTTATACACCTCAATCATATCCTCCCTAATTCTACGCCTTTCTAGAGAGTGCAGATTCAGGGCCCTCAGTCTATCCTCATAGGGAAGATTTCTGATACAGTCAACCCTCCGTTTTCGTGCTTAATCCGTTCCAGAGGGATCAACTAAAACTGAAATCAACGAAAACTGAAGCCATTTTCCCCATAAGAAATAATGTAAATTCAATTAATCCGTTTCAGACACCCAGGAGTATTAACAAAAAATAATTTTTATGAGATTAAATATAGATTTATATACAGAAAAGAATGACAAATAAATATAAAGCACTAATAACATGTATAAATGAACATTTAACATCACACTTACCTTTATTGGCGACTCTTGTTGGTGTATGGAAGATGGAGAGGAGAGAGGGAGGAGAGTTTATTGTTGTAAGGCAGGACAAAATGCTTCATTGTGACACTAATATCAGCTCTACGGCTTATTTATCTATCACAATTCATCTAATATGACATAATAAACAATATTAATAACATAGAAACATGATATATACTCTAGAATGAATAAAATATGTCATTATGTATTAGAGAACTGGCAGCAGCAGGCCACCACCACTATTCACACAATGTACATAATTTATAAATAAGAAATATTTACATTTTAATTTATAGATAAATATTTACACTTTAATTTATAAATAAATATTTACACTTTAATTTATAAATAAGAAATATTCACACTTATATAAATAAGAAATATTTACATTACCTTGGAGATGTTGGCAGAGGGCGGCTGTGGTCTGTCCCTATATTCCTCAAACAAACAATGGAGGAGTTAAGTTTTGTGTCGTCATTTTTCTATCGCTTAATCGCTTAACTTACTTGCTACACTGTTAATACTACACTTTATTGCTGGCTGGTGCTATAGCCTTTATCGACTCCACTTTGATACTTTGCTATGATTTCTTTCTTTAATTCTATGGTGTTCCTCACTTTCTTTAGCAAAGGACTGGCACTAGGAGCTTTCTTTGGGCCCATGGTGGCTTATTTAGCAGTCACACACAATAATCAAGAGCCAAAAACAATGGATTGTTAAGAAATGTATTGTATGAACTCGCAGAATAATGTTCACTCAACCAGAAACAATGCTGCACTGCCTGAGAATGTGCGTGGGAGGCGGGCTTTGTATGTGCGCTGGGCACTGGACAGGTTCTGTACCATGAACGAAAACGGAGGCAATCACCGAAAACGGAGGTAATATTTCCTCGAAAAAAGTGCCCGAAAACTGAAATCACCGAAAACGGAGATACACGAAAACGGAGGGTTGACTGTACATGGGATCAACTTTGTCATCCTCCTCTGTACGTTTTCCAGTGCATTTATATCCATTCTGTAATATGGTGACCAGAACTGAGCAGCATAATCTAAATGAGGCCTAACCAAAGATATAGTATAGAGTTGAAGAACAACCTGAGGACTTCTATTATTTATACTTCTTGATATGAAGCCAAGGATTCTGTTAGCTTTATTGCGAACACTTATGCACTGTTGTCTTAGTTTCAGATTACTGCTAACCAGAACTCCTAAATCCTTTTTGTAATCACAAGTATTAAGATCTACATTATTCAGTTTATATGTGGCATGGTTATTGTCCAGCCCAACATTTAGAACTTTGCATTTGTCTACATTAAACTGCATCTGCCACTTCTCCGACCACTGCATCAGTCTATTCAAATGATCCTGGAGTGCTCTAATGTCCTCATTAGAATGAATTGGACAGCCTATTTTGGTGTCATCAGCAAATTTGCTTATGTTGCTATTTATTCCCTCATCTATGTTGTTTATGTAAATTGTGAACAACAAGGGGCCCAAAACTGACCCTTGTGGGACACCGCTTGAGACGTGCCCCATTCTGATTTCTCCCCATTTATGCAAACTCTGCCGCCTATTTGTCAACCATGCCTCTACCCAGGAAAAAAATTCTCCTCCTATTCCGTGTGCCTTAAGTTTCCTCAATAGCCTCTGATGTGGAACTCTATAGAGAGCCTTACTGAAGTCCATATACACAATATCATATTCTTTACCATGATCTACCTCCTCAAACGCCTTAGTGAAAAAAGTTAGTAAATTCGTAAGACAGGAACGCCAATTAGTAAAACCGGGTTGAGATTCATTAATCAATCTATGCCTTTCAAGATGGCTACAAATTGCCTCGGCAATTATTGATTCCATAAATTTACCAACTATGGAGGTAAGACTTATTGGTCTATAGTTCGAAGCTAAGGACCTGTCACCTGCCTTGTAAATAGGTACAGTGGACCCTCGTTATTCGAACATTCTTCATTCCAGAATGCTGTTCAAGTGCTGTTACCAAACAAATTTATTCCCATAAGGAATTATGTAAATTAGATTAGTCCATTTCAGACCCCCAAAAATACACTAATAAAAGCACTTACAATATTATACTTACATAATTGAACGATTTCTGGGGTGATCGTTAGCCGGGGGTCCACTGTATATTGAAACTAAGTGATTTGTGATCGCTTTCCCCAAGCTCTTCATTAACTTCAAGATTATTAATTAGTGATTCCTTGTTGGCAAGAACCAAATCAAGCAAGTTGCTACCTTTAGTTGGTTCTGTCACAAACTGTTTTAAAAAACAATCCTGAACCGTATCAAGAAAGTCACTAGACTCAAGATTTCCTGTCACATTGTTCCAATCAATTTGTTTAAAGTTAAAATCTCCCATTAACACAACATTTTCATATCTAGACGCTTTATGAATTTCGTCCCATAGCAGCTTACTGCACTTGGGGGCCTGTAAATTACACTCAAAATTAATTTTTCACGACCCTCGAGAAACTGTAGCCAAACAGATTCTGTGTCCGATGTTTCTAATCTTATATTTTGTCTAACACAACAATTTAAATTATCTCTGACATACATCGCCACTCCACCACCCTTCCTGTTGACCCTATCAGTGTGGAATAGTTTATAACCCTGTATGTTGCACTCAGAAAGCATTTTTCTATTTTTAGGTTGAATCAGGTCTCTGTTATAGCAATAATATCTATATTACCTGCACTTGCAAGAAA
>WNWK01052117.1:0-12275 GCA_009830355.1 Cherax destructor | reverse complement strand
AACCATATATTCCAACTTTAACCCTGAGCTAAAACACTTTCTTGACAGTTGTGACAGGACCCATAGACATAATACCAGACATAAACATCTCTTTGACATTCCCCGTGTCCGACTAAATCTATACAAAAATTCAATGCGCATAAAAGGGCCTAAAATCTGGAACTCCCTGCCAGATTACTCTAGAACTGCAGACACAATCTCCACTTTCAAAAGCACCGTTAAAAACATCTTATCTCACTTACACACCCAACTGGTAGCTAACCACATGAAAACTACTTTATCTTGCACATATCCACATCAAAAGACACTTACTGATATCTGTGATTCCCTTAATTTCACATGGCTGACCAAAATTCTATTACAACTATTGCTTCATAATTCTTAAGTTAGTCATAAGTTTGCCTAAGACACTCCAATATAGAAATGGTATTATGCCAATACATCACCTTTACCATTAATATATAAACTAATTGTTAAATTCTTTAAACTAATTGTTTAATTCTTAAATGTTTAAATTTCAATACCTCCATATTGTAAACCTAATTAATCACTACAATTACCTAACCTTACTATCAGTATAATCATTGTACAGTGGACCCTCGGTTAACGAATACCCCGGAAATCGTGCAATTATGTAAGTATAATTTTGTAAGTTCTTGTGGAAGTGTATTTTTAGGGGTCTGAAATAGACTAACCTACATGACATTATTTCTTAAGGACGTAAATTCGTTCGGTAATGGCACTTGAGGAGGCTTTTGCAATGATTTTTTTTCGTTAACCGAGGGTCCACTGTATCACTATTGAGTAAGACCTATCATAAGACTGCCTGAAAAGCCTAGGCATACCTAGGCATATTATTGGCCATCTTGTAATATCTACTTCATAAAATGTACATTACTATAATTACACCCCCCTCTGTATATTACAGTGGTACCTCGAGTTACGATATTTTTTCGTTCGAGAATGCTGTTCAAGTGCCATTACCAAACGAATTTATCCCCATAAGGAATAATGTAAAATAGACTAGTCCTTTTACACCCCCAAAAATATACTTACAAAAGCATTTAAAAAAATAAACTTACATAAAAGGGCGATTTTGGGTACCATCGTAACTCGAGGTACCACTGTACTAGAAATAAAGAATTTGAATTTGAATTTGATACATGAATGCATTTGAGTGTAAGGAGTATGGCAAACAGTTCAGTTTGAAGGGTTACAAAGATGTCAGTACCTGTTATATGTACATGAAACATGTACAACATGCAAGCTCTGAACAAAATGATTGGGAATACTAAAACATGTTGTTCGTTGCTGTAAGGGATAACATCTTGAGGATAAATTAAACATATACATAACATCTTTATTTACCTAGAAGATACATATGATCATAGATATTGTGTTACTAAGATCACTTACAAGGGCAGGACCATAGTTATGCAATGAATTTCCTGCAAATTAAGACTAACTTTAACCTAACCTAAAAATCTGCTCTCTTCATATTTAGTCACCTCCATGTTTAACTGAATAATAATAATAATAATAATAATAATATAATAGCAAGGGCTAGTAACCCTTTCTCCTGAATATATTACAGTACTAATGTAAAAGGAAAACTTTCGTTTTCCTTTTGGGCCACCCTGCCTCGGTGGGAAACGGCCGACGTGTTGAAAGAAGAAAGAAATAATATAATAATCTCCATGGGAAAGTGGAAAAGAATTCTTCCTCCGTAAGTCATGCGTGTTGTAAGAGGGGACTAAATGCCGGGAGCAAGGGGCTAGTAACCCCTTCTCCTGTATACATTACTAAATGTAAAAGAAGAAAAACTTTACATTTCTTCTTTTTTTAGTCACCCTACCCTGGTGGTAAACAGCTGTTGTGATAAATAATAATACTAATAATTAACAACCCATAAGGGTCCTACAGTGCTGCAGGAAGGACTGTATGAAAATAGGAATGTGCAAAGGTTAGGAGTGAGTGAGTGAAGGGAGAGTAAGGACTCAACTGGCTACCTACTGTGTAAGTGGAGTGTTTTGGATATAAAGATATCCAATTGTTGCACATGTCTTACTCATCTACTCACCAGTATGTACTGAATGCCATTATTGTAACGTTAATATCTTACCGATATTTGTCTGAGAATAAGAATACAGTGGTACCCGGTTTACGATATTTTTCATTCCAGAATGCTGTTCAAGTGCCATTACCAAACGAATTTATCTCCTTAAGAAATGTTGTAAAATAGACTAGTCCTTTTAGACCCCCAAAATTACACTTACAAAAGCATTTAAAAAATAAACTTACATAAAGGGTGAGTTTGGGGACCATCGAAACCGGGGTACCACTGTATTTACACAGTGGTTGCTTCAAGCAAGAAAATGATGAAAAAACACAAAGTGTAAATATTACATGCCTGAAGCATATTTAACACACTGAAGACAGAAAATGTGTTTGTATGGTTCTTTAGAGCTGTTGTTCCTTGCTCAAAATCAATGCTAGCAACTTCTTACAATATCTAGAATTTTTTTTTTTTTTCAACAAGTTGGCCATCTCCCACCAAGGCAGGGTGACCCAAAAAGAAAGAAAATCCCAAAAAAGAAAATACTTTCATCATTCAACACTTTCACCTCACTCATACATAATCACTGTCTTTGCAAAGGTGCTCAGATAGGACAGCTGAGAATAAGTCCCTCCCAACTGTCACTATCCCAGACCCTCCTTTAAAGTGCAGGCATTGTGATTCCCATTTCCAGGACTCAAGTCCAACTAAATCAATTAACTGGTTTCCCTGAATTCCTTCACAAAATATTACCCTGCTCACACTCCAACAGCTCGTCAGGTCCCAAAAACCATTCGTCTCCATTCACTCCTATCTAACACGCTCACACATGCTTGCTGGAAGTCCAAGCCCCTCACCCACAAAATACCTTACCCTAAATTCTAATGCCAAGAATGTTTAATGGTTTAATCAATCATTTATCCAAGGTATAATACACAAACTGGTTTTGAACTAAAATTAGAATGTGTGTCAGTTACTATACGGAGATCGAGCTGAGGAGGCAGAGTACTCGGAACAATAGCATTGTGGCTAGACTCCAGAACCTGCACTGCACGATCGCTTTTTGAGGTTAAATCTTGTGACACTAAAGGTTGTGGTAGAGGTAGAGTCTCTACATTACGGGATTCTTGTTCACTGTGTTCACTGCTACACACAACTCCCTGCTGTGAAAGCTCATGTGGAGTTAAGTATATAGCAGTTATATCTTCCTTGGAAACTGTTTTTGATACTGCCCATACACGATCTGTTCCAGCTTTGGAAGATTGCTGAAGCTGTGCTTCTGAGTTTTGCTGAGAGATGTGTCCTCTTTTCTTGCAAGATGGCCGTGATGTCCTCTGATGAGTGAGTACGTGAGTATAGGGCATGAGACCAGGCGGCACAGGGATGCCTGATGGCTCAACTTTTGGCAGAGTTGTGAAACCATGAGTGACATGGTGGGCTCGTACCTGCAGTAATACAATAATGATTATTTTAACATGTACCACAAACATGTAACAATGATCTAAATAAATTATGCTGTGCAATGATAAAATGAACAGAAATTCATGATTCATAAAATAACATTTGTATTTCGAATTACATAATTCATAACAAAGTACAGCCTCTCCTCATTTAGTGACATACTCATTTACCAACAACTTGGACTTATGATGAGTTCTCTGACCAGTATACATATACCTAAATACAGTGGTTCCTCGACTTTCGGTCATAATCCATTCCAGGAGCAAGACCTTAACTCGAATTGCTCGAAAGTCGAAACCTTATTTCCCATAAGAAATAATGTAGTAAATACAATTAATCCGTTCCACCCAAAAATATTAAAAAAAAATCATTTTTTAAAGAATAAATACTATAGTTTTACATACACAAAACAATTATAAAGTAATAAATTTATAATTAAACATTTAAAATAACATTTACTTACCTTTATTGAAGAGAGTTACTGGCATCTGGAAGATAGGGAGGAGGACAGGGGGAGGGGTTAGTGTTTGGAAGGGGAATCCCCCTCCATAAGGACTTCAGGTAACAAGTCCTTATCTGGGGTTACTTCCCTTCTTTTTCTTTTAATGCCACAAGGACCAGCTTGAGAGTCACTAGACCCCTGTCTAGAAAAGTAACTGTCCAGAGTGATCTGTTTCTGGCACCTCTTTAACATTTTCCTGAAGTGGGACAAGGTTCTATCACTGAACATGTTGCAGATATGGCTTGTTTCAGCTTGCTCAGGGTGTTGTTTTTCAACAAATGTCTGCACCTTAGTCCACATAGAACAAATTTCCTTAATCTCTGAAGAAGTTACTACCTCACCCTGTCCATCCTCCTCTGAATCAATTTCCTTAACCCTTTGGGGGTCCACAGGCCCTCTCCGAAACTCGTTCTCAGGGTCCCAGATTTTTCGGAATTTGTTTTTTCTTATGAAATGACAGAGAATCTTTTTCCGATCACAACGACACCAAAATTATGAAATTTGATCGAAAACTAATGGAATTATGCTTTCGCAAAGTTAGCGGTATCGATGACATTTACGCATTGGCGATTTCGCCCACTTTGAGCCCTATTTTCGGCAAATTCCAATGTTTCAGTCTACTAAAATTATAGCTATTTCGCTAGAATTTCATTTGTTCTATCAATTGAGTACAAGAAACAGCCAATTTACCGATTTCAACTAGTACCCAATAAGGTGGTCAGAAATTCGCAATTTGGCCAATTTCACACAAATTTCAAAAGATGCCAATTTCAAAATAGGGTCCAGAATAAACAATGCAGACATTCCTGGCACTCAAATAACATTTTATCTGTTCATTAGTCACGTCTCCAGGCCCCTTTTACATTACTTTTGCTTTCTATTTTGAATTTTTCTCACAAAAATAAAAGATTTACTGTTATGTATACAACTGCATCATTGTAAAAATGGTATAAATAATATCAGTGCACTTGTGCTGATATTATTTGTGATGTGTATTGGACACATGGCGTGATTTGTTTACTCTTGAACATGGGCAAAAATCGAACATTTTCGCTACTTTGCGCTCAGTTTCAACGACTTGTCATCGTGAAACCAGTCAAAACTATCTCTATTTCTGTAAAATATCATCCATTCTATCAAATGAGACTAAGAAAACGAGAATACAAGCATAAATACCATACGAAAATAGACTGCAAAGTCACTGTTTTAAACCAAAAAAACAGTCAGAGTTTTTTTCCTCATTATGCACTGTGTGGTGCAGGATTTTTTATACTGCGCACACTGACCACACAGACCCATTCTCTCATATCAAGGCCTACCAGCCTGTTTCTGCTTGATTTGAGGGCGCTAGAATTTAGGCGTACTAGTACGTCAAAAACCCTGGCGCATAAGCCGTACTAGTACGGCCGAAACCCCGAAAGGGTTAAATGTCGTCTGATGTTGTTCCTGATGAAGCTCTTTCAGCTCTTCAGTGGTTAGGTCTACCCTGTGCTCCTCCACCAACTCTTCCACATCCTCACCACTCACCTCCAACCCCAGGGACTTGCCCAATTCCACAATATCTTCCACAACAGGCACAGGGTTGTCAGGGTCAGCCTCAAATCCTTCAAAATCCCTCTTTCAACACAATCCAGCCACAGTGGTATCCAAGCAGAGTTCAAAGTCCTGGAAGTCACTCCCTCCCAAGCCTTACCTATAAGGCCTATGCAATGGTGGATATTGAAGTGATCTTTCCAGAACTCTCTTAGGGTCAACTCAGTGTCCGAGGTCACTTCAAAGCACTTTTCAAACACTGCTTTGGTGTACAGTTTTTTAAATTAGAAATGACCTGCTGGTCCATGGGCTGGATGAGAGGAGTGGTGTTAGGAGGCAAGAACTTCACTGGATGAAACTGAAGTTGTCAGACAAATAGTCTTTCAAGTTGTGAGGATGAGCAGGAGCATTGTCCAGAGCAGGAGGCACTTGAGTCCCAATTTCTTTTCCAGGAGGTATTTCTTCACACTGGGGCCAAACACTCCAGTGAGCCATTCCAGAAAATTGCAGTCGTAACTCATGCCTTGGTGTTAGCCTTCCAATACACACAAAATTATTCTTGTTAACATTGTGTTTCTTGAACACTCTGGGATTTTCAGAGTGATACACCAGTAAAGGCTTCACTTTAAAATCCCCACTAGCGTTACACACAACATGAGAGTTAGCCTGTCTTTCATAGGCTTGTGTCCTGGCAGTGCCTTTTCCTCCTGAGTAATGAAGGTCCTGTTTGGCATTTTCTTCCAAAAGAGGCCTGTTTCATCACAATTAAACACATGTTGTTCGATTTTCAGTGCTCATGAACCCCTTGAATTCCGCACAAATTTTTCAGCTGCACGTTTGTCTGAACTGGCTGCCTCACCATGCCTCACAACACTGTGTATGCCACTACGTTTCTTAAATCTCAAACCAGCCTTTGCTGGCTTTAAAATCACTCACATCACCACTGGTTCCAGGCATTGTCTTGACAAGATCTGGCAACTGCCTTGCTTTCACAAATTATCGCCGTGGAAATACCTTCACCCGCTATCTGTTTTTCATTGATCCACACCCCAACAACTTCTCAACCTTATCCACTGTTTTCGATCTATTTTTCGTTAACATATCAACACCTTTTTGCAACATTAGCTTCCTTGATTTCTTTCTCTTTGCCAGATAGAGGTGATAGTAGATGTGTTTTTGTTGTACATCCTGACAAGCTCACTCACATGTATGCCACTCTCATTTTCTACAATCTCCTTCTTAACTCCGATGGTGTTCCTCACTTTCTTTACCACAGGATGCCACTAGGAAGCTTCTTTGGACCCATGGTGACTTATTTCACAGTGACAATCACTAAACCAGCAATAAACAGAATAAATTTATTGTGAAATGTTTGAAAGAGCGCACTGGGTAATGTTCTTCAATGGTAAACAACGCTAGACTGGAGTCTTGCACGGCGAGGGCGCAAGCGCAGGCAGGCAGACAGGTCTCGTATGGACCGATAGTTGAGGGAATGATCGATAGACGAGGAAACAGACCGAAAAGCGCTCGAAACTCGAAATCACCGATAGTCGGAATCACTGAAACTCGAGGGACCACTGTAATGTATAGTAGAGCTGATTTCCCACATATTCTGTTAATTACAATATACAGTACACTACTGTATAAACACTTAAAATACAGTGGTACTCGGTTAACGATATTTTTCATTCCAGAATGCTGTTCAAGTGCCATTACAAACGAATTTATCCCCATAAGGAATAATGTAAAATAGACTAGTCCTTTTAGACCCCCAAAAATACACTTACAAAAGCATTTAAAAAAATAAACTTACACAAAAGGGCGAGTTTGGGGACCATCGCTAACCAAGGACCACTACTATACTAAAAATGTTATAAATGGTGCAAAGTAATTAAACAATACGAAAGATGGCTGACACAATTCCACTACCATTATAGTATGCTCCTTGCTTAGTGACAAATTTGTTTACCGATGTGGTCTTAGGAATGGGACTCCATCTTTAAGTGAGGAGCGTGCTGTATACCAGGGAGAGTTCCGTGGGTCAACGCCCCGGGGACCGGTCTGTGACCAGGCCTCATGGTGGATCAGGGCCTGATCGACCAGGCTGTTACTGTTGGTTGCACGCAACCCAACAGTGACAGCTGGGAGGGACTATTCTCAGCCGTCGTATCTGAGCGCCTGCAAAGACAGTGATTATGTATGAGTGTGGTGAAAGTGTTGAATGATGATGAAAGTATTTTCTTTTGGGGATTTTCTTTTTTGGGTCACCCTGCCCCGGTGGGAGATGGCGACTTGTTGAAAAAAAAAATGATAGAGTTGATAGGGAAGCAATGTGGTAGATTTTGAAGTGTATGGAATAGGTAGTATTACTAAATGTGTAAAGAATTTTATGAGGATAGTGAGGTTCAGGTGGGTGTGTAGGAGAGAGGGAGATTACTCAGTAAAAGTAGGTCTTAGACAGTGAGTGTAACATCACCATTTGTTTAACATATTTATAGATGGGGTTGTAAAAGAAGCAAATGCTAGGGTGTGGAGAGGGAGTGCGATTAAATTATGGGGAATCAACATAAAATAGGAGTTGACACAGTTATTTTTGCTGATGATACTGTGCTTTTGGGAGATTCTAAAGGAAAGTTCTAAGTTAGTGGACAAGTTTGGAAGGGTGTTTAAAGGTTGAAAGTGAACACAGAGAAGAGTAATGGATGAGGTATCAAACGATTTAGATAAAAAAACTGGATATCACATTGAGGGAGGGAGTATGAAGAAGTGAATGTTTTCAGATACTATTTGGAAGTTGACTTGTTAGCAGATAGCTTATGAAGGATGAGGTTAACCATAGAATTGAAGGAAAAAGGTGAGTGGTGTGTTGAGGTATCTGTGGAGACAAAAATGTTATCCATGGAGGCAAAGAAGGGAATGTACGAGAGTACTATAGTGGTACCAACACTCTTATATGGGTGTGAAACTTGATTGTAAATGCTGCAGCAAGGAGGAAGCTGAGGCAGTGGAGATGTCGTGTCAAGAGCAATGTGTTGTGTAAATATTTTGTAGAGAATTCATAGTGTAGAAATAAGGTGTGGAGTTCCTAAAAGTATTAGTCAAAGGGCTGAAGATGGGTTGTTGAGGTGGTTTGGTCATTTAGAGAGAATGGAACAAAGTAGAATGACTTGGAAAGCATATAAATCTGTAGGGGAGTGAAGGAGGGTAGGGGCCGTCCTCAAAAAGGTTGGAGGGAGGGGTAAAGAAGGTTTTGTGGGGAGAGGAGCCTGACTTCCAGCAAGCGTCCATGAGCATGTTAGACAGGAGTGAATGGAAGCGAATGGTTTTTGGGACCTGACAGCTGTTGGAGTGTAAGCATTGTAATATTTTATTAAGGAATTCAGGAAACGTTAGCCGGACTTGAGTCCTGGAAATGAAAGTACAATGCCCGCACTTTAAAGGGGGGGTTTGGGATATTGGCAGTTTGGAGGGACATCTAAACTGTTACAGTGCCCCCGGTTTAAAAACACGGATTACGAAAAATAAAATTTTAATTTTCCGAAAAAATATTGGTTCAGAAAGAGATCCGCTAAAAAGACCATCCTGATTTACGCAGGCCCGGAGGCCCAACCAATCGGTCATGTGCCATTTTTTACCAGTAGGCCGCCCCCCGCATTCATCCAAATTTTGTCATTATTCCAATGTTTTTAGTTTTAACTGCTAAATAAGCCACCCCCAAAAAAGCTCCTAGTGCCAGCCCTGTGGTAAAGAGGCTCAGAAATACGAAGAACTGAAAAGTGGGAATGTCGGGCTGGCCAGGTTTTTGGGGCCTATCATACAACCACCCCATGCCAAGGGAAAAAAATAAAGGGAACTTTTTGGGGAAAGGTAAAATGATCACAAATCAGGATCGAAATACGGGAAGAGGGAAAAACTTTGTTGTTGGTGTGGATCAACGAAAAATTGCAGGAGATAGTGTTAAAGGCAAAAATCTAAAAAGCAAGGCAGTTAGATGATTCCAAAAAATGCCTGAAAGTCTGAAGTGAGCAAATTTAAAGCCAGCAAAGGCTGGTTTGACAGATTTGGGTAGGGCATACATAGTGTAAAAAGCATGGTGGGGCACCGTTCAGAAAATGTCGACTGAAAATATGCAATAAATTTTAAAAACCATGTAGAGGCTGAAGGTTTAAACCCCAACAAGTGTTTTTGTGATAAAAGGCCTGTTTTGGAAAAAAATCCAAACAGGACCTCTTAAAGGAAAAGGCCTCCAGGAAAACCTATGAAAGACAGGCTAACTTTATGTTGTGTAGTAATTAGGGGGGTTTTAAAAATTTGGGTTTACTTGTGTACCTTGAAAACCCCAGTGTTTAAGAAATACAGTGTTCCCAAGGCAAATTTTGGGGAGGGGGAAAGGCAACACTAAGGCATGGGTAAAGGGTTTTTTCCCTTTTAAGGTTCAATGTGTTTGGCCCCAGTGTGAAGAAATATCTCTTGGAAAATAAATTGGGCCTCAAGTGCCTCCTGGTAATGGACAATGCCCTTCATCCTCGAGACTTGGAAGAGCAAACGGTGAAGGACTTTAAGTTCATCACAGTGAAGTTCTTGCCCCTATCCCCCCTCCTCCAGCCCATGGACCAGCAGGTTTGCAAACTTCAAAAACTCTACACCAAAGCAATGTTTCAAAGATGCTTTGACATAACCTCGGACACTAAATTGACCCTAAAAGAGTTTTGGAAAGATCACTTCAATATCCTTCATTGCATAAACCAAAAGGTAAGGCTTGGGGGGAAGGAGCTCGGACTTTGAAC
The DNA here is from genome assembly GCA_009830355.1 of Cherax destructor. Taxonomy (NCBI): domain Eukaryota; kingdom Metazoa; phylum Arthropoda; class Malacostraca; order Decapoda; family Parastacidae; genus Cherax; species Cherax destructor. Next base: position 1,936 of record WNWK01052117.1, on the reverse strand, counting down.
TCTGCTTGGAAAATTGTCGAGACTGTGTCCCATAGAGGGATTTTAAGGTTTTGGGGTGAGCCACAGGGCCTGACCCTGAGCCTGTTGTGGAAGAAACTGTGGCACTGGGAAAGTCCATGGGGTTGGAGGTTACTAGCGAGGATGTAGAAGAGTTGGTGGAGGACCACAATGAAGAGCTAACCACTGAAGATCTGCAAGAGCTTTATCTACAATGGCAACAGACCACAGTTCAGGAAATTGCTGCAGAGGAGGAGGAAGAGAGATGGAAGACGTTGCCTTCTTCAAAGATTAAGGAGATTGGGCCCAATGGACTAATGTACAAAGATTTATGGATGATTGTCACCCCAACAAAGCTGTTGCAGGCCGTGCTGGCAACATGTACAATGACAATGTGGTGTCCCATTTCAGGGCGTTTAAAGAAATCCGACACAAAAGCTCCCTGGACAGATTTTTTGTCAAAAGGGTCCAGTGACTCTAACCTGGTCCTAGTGTCATTAAAAAAAAAAGAAGGAAGTAACTCCCTATGAATGCAAAGACTCGGCAGGAGATGCAACAACCTCAATGAAAAGCAGGGGGACCCGGGTACACTAAGAGACAACACAGTAAGTGTCAGGGGGCCCCAAAACTGTTCAATTGCCTCCAGCAACATAGGGGATTACCAATAGCCCCCCTCTGTCTTCAAGAAGGCGTGGACAGACACCTAACCAGCCGAGCTGTGGTGCGTATACATCGATTTTGTGCGTACACAGAACAAAACCCGGCTGATCATGCCCTGACCCACCACAAGGCCTGGTCAGGACCAGGCCCGGGGCATTGACCCCAAATGCCCTCCAGGTATACCCAAGCCCCCAAAAAATGAGCGCCTAAGAGGGAATGTTTAGAGGTGAGGATAAGTGATTGTCAGCTAGATATCTTGCCAGACAGTGGGTCACCTCACTCCAAATAAAAGACATAGATACTAAAACTGATTAAGTTAAGTGAACCACATAGGTGAATAATACTGTATACTTAGTGAGACAGCTAGGTGAGTAATATAGTATCATTATTATAGTACCATTATCCCTACCTCACCTATGGTATTTGTGCCTTGGGATCAACCACAGCCAACCACCTTAAACAATACAATTAATTTCTTTGCTCATGTACATGGGTTTACATTCAATCATAAATTGAGGTGCAAGAGGGGCCTCTGGCATGCCTTGGCATTAGGGGGGAGCTTAGTCTAATGATTTTTAGACTATGAACATAATATTGATAATTGAGTGAGTCTGAATTGGTAGATAAGTCAGATTATGATATAAAAAATAAAATAATAATAATAATAATAATAATAATAATAATAATAATAATACTTTATTTAGACATTGTACAATTATATATGGTAGATATAGTTATACATAGTAATTACATAGTTATTACTTTTGTTATTAATGAGATGTACATGCCAAAAGCCCCAATATGCTGTGCATTAGGGCATTCTTAGGACTACTTAATTTTAGACTCATGGTAAAAAAGTAATGGTTGATAATTTATAAAATAAGTAAAGTTGCATATCTAAGTTATAAAATTTGAAGATAAGTTGAACATATCAATTAATTTAGCAATGCAACTAATTGAGTGAGATAACAATTTAGAACAATTAATTGCATTGCAGTTAGTTTAGTGGTCATTATAATGTAAGTGTTGTGGAAATAATTAGCTAAGTATGTAATATTCATAACAGGTTTTTCATTCAATTGATTAGTCAGGTTTTTCGTTTGATTATTCTACTTTGCTGGGAATGTTTGATATTGAGCAATTAGCTTTGGGTGAGAAGGTGGTTTTTAGCATCGTTTGAATTGGGGTATAGGTAGGGTTTCTTTAAGAAGGTAAGAATTCCAAATTTTTTTGCCTTTTTTCTTTAGTTTTTTTAAAGTGTTAGATGGAACGGGAACAT
>WNWK01052116.1:0-12275 GCA_009830355.1 Cherax destructor | reverse complement strand
ACCCCACACTCCCTTTTAGACATGACATTCCACTGCCCCCAGCCTTCCCTTGTTGCAACATTCACCACCCATGCTTCACCCCATATAAGAGTGTTTATAACTATACTCTAACATTTCCCTCTTTGCTTTGATGGATAATGTTCTTTGTCTCCACAGACTCTCAATGCACCACTCACCAAATCAACCAAAACAACCGCTAATTAGTTATATTATGTGACGTCTAGACTTTTAAACTTCTGCCAGTCCATGAAATATTACTGCCTGAACCATTATTTGTTATATTATTTTTATTATGTGCAACTTCAAAATTATTATTCTTATAAACTTCCACCTTGACTACCTCTCATTAGTATTAATATTAAATAAAATTGTAATACAGTTAACCACTACTATCTAGTCTAGTTTTAAGCAGTTACTATGTACTATTATCTTGTCTAGTTTTAAGTATAGTTACTATGTATTAGGATTAGTCTTCCGAAATGCCCGCATGATTGTGGCTTTGTACTTGGCAAACCAAAATTGTAATTACAAAGAAATAAACCTTTATCTTTATCTTTAATTCTATGATTCACCTCATCTATCATAGACCCATCTGCTGACATGTCCACTCCCAGATATCTGTATACATTCACCTCCACCATACTCTCCTCATCATCTTACTCTTTCCTATATTCACCTTTAATTTCCTTCTTTTACATACCCTACCAAACTCATCAACCAACCCTGCAACTTCTCTTCAGAATCCCCAAAAGCATAGTGTTATCAGCAAAGAGCAACTGTGACAACTCCCACTTTGTGTTAGATTCTTATCTTTAACCCCACACCTCTTGCCAACATCCGAGCATTCATTTCTCTTACAACTCCATCTATAAATATATTGAACAACCATGGTGACATCACGCACCCCTGTCTAAGGCCTACTTTTACTGGGAAAAAAACCCTCTCCCCAACATACTCTAACCGAGCCTCACTATCCTCGAAAAAACTCTTCACTGCTTTCAATAACCCACCTCCTATTCCATACATTTGCAACATTTGCCACATTGCCCCCATCCACCCTACTATGCCTTACCCAAAACATAAATCCCACAAAACCTCTTTACCTTTATCTAAATGCTGTTCACTTATATGTTTCAATGTAAACACTTGGTCTAAACCCCCCTTCCCCTGACTTTATAATAAATACTACCAAGTCTTCCCCTCATTAACCCTTTCGGGGGAGACCCGGGATTCTTAACCTCTCGGGATCGAGAAATTTTAAAAAAAAAAAAAAATTCTTATGAAATATTATTTTTTTTTCCTAAATCTAATAGGCTAAAAAAAAAAATTTGCGATCAATACTTACCGAGATATGGAGGTTGGTTGACAGAAAATAACCACTTACGGCAACATCGCTGACCCCGGTCCTCAGTAATCTTTTCTTTTCTTTTTTGAGTTGTTTTCTTTTTTTTTTTTCAAATAACTTTTATGGCCTGTGAGACCAATATAAGTGCTTTTTTTCAAATATTCACTCGTTTTTTACTACACAATAACTACACAAACTTTGTTCTCATTATACTGTTTACAAAACATTTTAAAAAACAACAAGAAAAATTTTTAACTAATTTTTCACTAAAATATTACAGGGAAACCCCCGGTTAACAACCCCCCAAAAGCTTTTGTAAAATTTTGTTTTGGGGAAGTGATTTTTGGACTGAAATGATCCAAAACATTTTTCTTGGGAATAAATTTTGAAGGCCTTGGGGTTCCAATAATTTTTTTTAACGGGGTTCCCTTAAATTATAAGCCTACATTTCCAGAAGGGGGATTTTGGAATTTTAAACTGGGTCTGCAAAGGTTTTTCCTCCTCACATAAAAAATTTTCCCCGGGTTTTGGGGGGCTTTTTTTTGGAACTACGGCACCTTTCTAATTTTCTTAAAAAAGGGGAGTTTCATTGGAAAAGGTCCCGGTAACAATTTTGTTCATAATTTTTTTGGGGTGTTCTATTGAGGGTTATTTTGGTACTTGAAATTTTTGCTGATCACAGACAAAAAATTCCAATGGTGGCTTTTTTCGGTGTAATACATTTTAAAGCATTGAGCAAAATGCCCAGAATATAAAAAAGGTTTTTGTACCATTTATAACTCTTATGAACACAATCAGAAACCCAACTGAGCACATTTGTCCACGAACGATATTGGGGGTGTGTCCATCACAGCTGCAGGTTTTAGAATGGGTTCTTGGTTCTCTATTCAGCCCCACTGTCCCATTTATTAGGGGAACTGATGACAACGGGACATCTCGTTTGTCTCCCTGAAATGCCAGTGTTTGGAGCAAACGCCTGCACCCACCCTCGAGGGCCCACATCAAACCAGGCATATGCCTACGATTTAGCATTTTTCCCCACAACTGTCATTTCACTAAAACATATAAAGGGCTTGTGTACCAGTTATCATATAAAAGTATACCCCTTACCCAAAAATGGTTCCATCATTGTTCTAACCACATCACCAGAGATCCCATAACTTCCTGGTATATTTGCAATAAAATTCGCTAGTGTACACAAAATATCCAATACAAGACCTTGGAACCAAAAGACAAACAACTTTATACCAAAGCGTTTCCTCTTGTTTTTAAAAGTACCCCCTTTGGTTTTTTTTAACCATTCCAGAGGATCAACAAAAAAAAATGGGAAAAACCAAAACTTTTTTCCCCCCTAAGAAATAAGGAAATTCAATTAACTTTCCCGAAACCCGGTTTAAAAAAAAAAAATTTTAAAGATAGATTTAATGCACAAATGAATAACCTAGGGACTTCCTTTTTGAAGCTATGTTGCTGGAAGGAAGAAAAAGGGGGGAGACCCTTTTTTTTGGAAGGGGGAAACCCCCCAAAAGGGCCTGGAAAGTCCCATCTGGGGTCACTTTTCTTTTTCTTTTAACCCACTGGACCACGAACACTGCACAGCGTGGACTAAATACGTCCAGAATTGGTCGGCATTTTTTTAAAAAAATCCCTAAAATGGGAAAAAATTTCTTGAACAGTTGATGAGACGGATTGCAACATTTTTGTAGGGGATTTCCTCCACAAAATGAAGACCCTACCCACTTAAAATTCCTTAATCTTGAAGAAGGCACCTTCCCTTTTTTTCCTCCACTGAAGCTTTCCTGAGTTGTGGTTTATGGTGTTGCAGCCAACTCTTTTGGCCTTCAGTGGTTTGATCTTCTTTTGGTCCTCCACCAACCTTCCCTCCTGGTCCACATCCAACCCCATGCAATTCCCCAAGCCACAAACTTTCCAAATTAAGGTTCAGGGGGGCCCCCCCAAACCCCTTAAAACCCTTTGGGGCCCCAATTGGCCCCAAATTTTTTCCAAAGAGTTCATCCCAAAACCCCGCCGCTTTTTTTCTATAAGGCCTAGAATGGAAAATTAATATCCAGAACTCTTTTAAGTCATTGGTCATTAAAAACCTTTTAAAATTGCTTTGGTGTACAGTTTTTTTAAGTTTGCAAAAACCTGGGTCCATGGGGGAAAGGGGAGTGGTGTTAGGGGAAAGAACCACTGTTACAAATTTGAAATTTTTAGACATTTGGCCCTTTCCCAAATCTCGAGGGTGAGCAGGAGCATTGTCCATAACCAGGGGGCACTTAATGGCAATTTTTTCTCCAAAGATATTTTTCACACTGGGGGCCAAAAACTTGATTTAAAACCCTTCCAGGAAAATTTCCCAATAACCCATGCCTTTGCATTAGACTTCCACATCACACAATTTATTTTTTCAACACTGTATTTTTGAACACCTGGGATTTTCAGATTGATAAACCCGAAATCTTCACTTTTAAACCCCACCAGCGTTGCCACACAACATTAGAGTTAGCCTGTCTTTCATAGGTTTGGTCCTGGGACCTTTCCCTTCCCTGCGTGATGGGAGGTCCCCCCTTGGATTTTCTTCCAAAAGAGGCCTGTTTTCCCCAAAAACACTTGTTGGGGGGTTAAAATTTTTCTGCCTTTTCTATTATTTAAAGCCAAAAAAATTTTTCAGCCCCATGTTTATCTGAACTGGGAACCCACCATGCCTTACAACACTGTGTATGTCACTTTGCTTTGTTTTGAACCAGCCTTTTCTGGCCTTAAATTCATCAACATCAACACTGGTTTTGCCATTTTCTTTTACAAGGGCGGAAAGCAAACCGCCTTTCTTTTTTTACATATGATGGATTGCACAAAAACCATCACCCGCTTTGCAGTTTTTTTATCCACACCCAAAAACAATTTCCCCCATATTTTCAATTGTTTGTGATCTTTTGTTTTTTATCGTAAATTACCCCTTTTTAAACCTTTAGCTTTTCCCTGATTTCTTTTCTTTCCCAAAAATGGAACTGATGGTTGATGGGTTTTTTTTTTGGAAAATTTTAAGCTCGGGAATTGCACAACCCCATCAATTTTTTTTATTATTTTTTTTTCATTTCTACAGTTTCCCCACTTTTTTACCAAAGAACTGGGACTAGAGTTTTTCCCCATGGTAATATTTAGTAGTCACACACAATAATCAACCAAAACAAGAATTTTAAAAAATGTTTTTATGAACTCCGGGGGAGTTCACCCAAGCATAAACAATGCTAGATTTTGGGCGTGGTAGGTGCGGGGGTGGGGGGTCAAAGCCTTGTATGGGGCCCCGGCCCACTGGTGTACGGGTTTCCCGACCATCGGCAAAACTGAGAAAAATTTTTCCAAAAAAGGGTGAGCGAAAACCAAAATGGGAAAAAACTGAGAAAACCAAAACCCAAAGGGATGACTGAAAGAACTGTTTGAACGACAATCTCCTTCAAAAAATTTAAAAGATTCATCAAAAAAATTTTTCCCAAAGGGGGAAAAAAATACAACTGAATTTCTGTTTCAGAACATAAAAAATTTTCCCAATTTTATAAAAACCTGTCTTTTCTTTTAAACCCGGTTTTTGTCGGGAGAAGGGGTAAAAGAATAGTAGCAAAAACCCCATTCACTGGTAAAATATCACAAAAACCCGGGGGTTGAAATAAAAGGGGTTTTGTTGACCAAATTTTTTGACATTGTGCTTTTTTCAATTGGATAAGCATTTTTTTTGGGAAAAAAAATGAAATTAAGAATTTTTTCTTTCCCCCCGGTGTAATTTGATTTTTTAAAAGTAGGTTTGAGGTTTATTGTAGAAACTTTGGGCCCTTCCTGAAATAAACCCACAGGGGGTTCACCAAAGAAAATTTCAAAGCATTCCTTTTGGGCATTTTTTCCAAAGAAAAAGAGGGGATATTCCAATTTTGGGGCCTTAAGGAAACCCGGGGGAGGGGGAAACCTTATCAGTTTCCTTTGCCAATCCCAGGGGCCCCGGGGGAAGGGTTTTGGGCGGGGGTTTGTGGAGGTTGATTTGTGGAGGCTGGGGGTGGGTGGGTGGGGGGGTGGGGGGGGGGCCCTTTGGGGAGGTCGGGTGAGTCAGCGGAAACGGTGGCAGCAGGGCCCTACTGCCAGCCTCACGCCTGGCACCACCCCCACCAGTTTTGCACGCATTTTTTAAATCCCAATCAAACACTAATTCTCCCTTTTTCCACCGGGTGGCCCGGCCGGGAGGGAAAACCCTAAAGTTCAGGGCAATTTTTGGGGACGATTGCCGTATTTTTGGGATGTTTCATTTGGGGAAAAAATTCCCAATTCCCCCCTCCCAGGGAAACTTTTTTGGGAAGATCTTGGGGGGTTCTTTATTCATACACAAATTAATCACCATTGTCACTTTCAGTCCTGGAAAGAAAATAACAGTTTCCTTTTGTTCTGGTACAACTGAACGTAAACAAGAGACGTCCCGGTTGGGGGGGCGCCTGGGGTTTTTCCCCTTCATTTTCCCGGGTAGTATGGTCATTACTTGGCCCCCCAAACCCTTTGAAAGAAACCCTTTCACTGACACCCCCATCACTACTAGAACTGTCACTGGGGAAAAAAAAGTGTCCCACCCGCCGAGGAGTAAGGTGTTTTTTGCTGCGAGGAATGGTGGACAAGGTGGACTGAAATGGTGTTCCCACAATGCACCACAAAGTACCGATTTTTCCTACTGGCACACTGACCATGCAGACCCATTCTCTCACATCTAGGCCACCAGCGTTTTAGCTCGATTTGACCGAGGATTATGCGTACTAGTACGCCCAAAAACCCCTGGCGCCTAAGGCTACTAGTACATCAAAACCCTGGCCATAAGACGTACTAGTACGCTCAAAAACCCTGAAAGGGTTAAGACTACAAATATTTTGAGGTAAGTAATGAGGTAATGTGTATTTTATTTTTTTTGCTTTTAATGCCTACTTTTATTGCAACTTAATACTATATGTTAGTCAAAACTTGTTATCTGTTTTTATATGCATTTATAAGTGGAAAATGGTGTTCTGCTTTCAGCAATGTCCGCTTCCCAGCAGTAGCCTGGAACCTAACATCCATATAAGTAGAGCCCTACTGTACAAATTTTGGGCCCAATTTCACACAAAATTCAAGAAAAGGCCAATATCAAAATAGAGTCCAGAATAAATAATGTAGACATTCCTGGCACTAAAATCACATTTTCTCTTATATTACGCTTGCTTTTCATTTTGAATTTTTATTCACACAAAAATAGAAGATTTAAATGTTATTCAGACTACTGCATAATGGTAAAATTGTATAGATAATGTCAGTGCATTCGTGAATCACATGAGACCAGCCAGTTGATGGGGTATTGGACCCCTGATTGTTTTGTTTCTTTGAACTTCGGCAAAATCGAACTTTTCCCCTTTACTTTGAGCTCAATTTCAAAATACTTTTAGTTTGTAAACCATTCAAAATCATGTCTATTTCTGTAATATATCTCTCATTCTATCAAATGAGAGAAAAAAACTGAGAATACAACCATAAAAACCATATGAAAATACACCAAAAATCAGTTTTAAACTAAAAACAAGGTCCCATTTTTTTTTCTCATTATGACTACGTGCCAAGATTTTTTTATACTGCGACACTGACCACAGGCCCATCTTTTCATATGTAGGCCTACCAGCTTTTCCCACAAGACTGGAAGCCGTGGAATTTTTGGAGTTTTACAGGGGTCAACCTGGCTTCAAAGCCTTAATTTAAATTTTTTGGGACTGACCCCAAAAGGTTAATTGTTATAAGGATTATAGGTTGGATTATGATTATAGCCCTCCTCACTTAGCACATACAGTGGACCCTTGATAATCGTCCATAATCCGTTCCAGAGTGTCACCAAATTCAAAATTGACAATTTTCAAAACCATTTTCCCAAAAGAAATAATGTAAATCAAGTTAATCCTTTCCCAGACACCCAAAAGTATTTAAAATATTTTTACTTTAAATGTACATTTATCTACACAGAAAACAATGAGACGAGGTATAAAACAGAATAACTTGACACTTACCTTTATTGAAGAGTTGTTCTTTGGTGGAAGATGGAAGGAGGAAGAGGAAGGAGGATTGTTAGTGTTTGAAAGGGAATCCCTTCCATTAAGACTTCGGGTACAGCCCTTTTTCCAGGGTTACTTCCCTTTTCTTTGTCTTTTACTGCCACATCTTTCATTACTTACTATAAAATATTTGTAGTCTTAATGTAGGGAGAGGGGTGTAGTATTTATTTGTAGGAATTCAGTGTAGGTAGCCTGTAGACATAGGTACAGGTGTATGTAGCCCCCACCGGGGCTTCACTACACAGCCATATTATACACTACACAGCCATATTATTACCATGTTCACTGAGTTTAATCGTTTCTAAAACTACCTTTAGATGTCATCATAAAAAAAAGGGGAAAAGAATGAATAATTCATGCCGAGAATTGTAAACAAACGCGTATGAAGGGCTTACTGCACCAGACGCCAGATTTACAGTTTTATCTTAACGCTGCATCAGAGAAACGTAATGTTTACTCTCCACCGACTCCCCAAATTTTGATAGCATATAACATTGTATCAATGTTTATATGCTAAAATTTTGAATGTGTTTCTTATATAATTTTGAAGAAATATCAAGATGGAGTAATGAAAATCCCCATATTAACCTAAAATAAATCATTTAACCTAAAATAAGACATGTGTTTGAGCTTGGTGTGGGAAGACCCTGCCTGGTGTGGGGAACCCTGCCTGGTGGGGAAGTAGCCTGTGTGATGTGTTCTTTCTGAATTCTATCATGATTCGCCTTTTTTAGCAAAGAGCTGGCACTAGGAGCTTTCTTTGGGCCCATGGTGGCTTATTTAGCAGTTGCAAGCACTAAAACGAATGAAATATTAAGGAATGTATCGTATGAATGTGGGAGGTGATCGCACTCGCCGGGGATACAATGCCAGACTGACGCTGAAGGGTGTTTGTGTGTCCACGGTGGCTGGGAGCCGCTCGACGCGTTTCATATGACCGTGATTTTAAGCCAAAGGACGAAAATCAAGCCAATATTTTGCCGAAAAAAAGTTCCCGATTTTCAAATTTGCTGATCTTCAAGGGAGACGATTTTCAAGGGTCCACTGTACTTGTTTACCGACTTGGACTTACAACGGGCTCTCTGACCAGTAGGCATACCAAAATAATGACGATATTAGAGCTGATTTCTCTATTCTGTTTATTTCAATATACAGTGGTACCTCGAGTTACGAGCTTAATTAATTTCAGAAGGCTGTTTGAGTGCCGAAACTAAACGAATTTGTTCTCATAAAGAATAATGTAAATTGGTTGTTCAATATATTTATAGATGGGGTTGTAAGAGAAGTGAATGCGAAGGTTTTCAAGAGGTGTGGGTTAAAAGATAATCAAATACAAAGGGGAGTTGTCACAGTTGCTTTTGCTGATGACACTGTGTTTTGGGAGATTCTGAAGAGAAGTTGCAGAGGTTGGTGGATGAGTTCTAGGGTATGTAAAAGAAGAAAATTGAAAGTGAATATAGGAAAGAGAAAGGGTGATGAGAATAAAAAAGTTAGGTGATGAAAGTTTGGGATATCAGATTGGAGGGAGAGAGTATGGAGGGGGTGAATGTATTCAGATATTTAGGAGGGGACATGTAGCAGATGGGTCTATGAAGGATGAGGTGAATCATAGAATTGATGAGGGAAAAAGGGGGAGTGGTGCACTTGAGTCTGTGGAGACAAAAAACTTTGTCCATGGAAGTAAAAAAGGGAATGTGTGAGAGTATAGTGAAGCATGGGCAACGAATGTTGCAACGAGGAGAAGGCTGAGGCAGTGGAGATGTCACGTCTGAGGTCAATGTGGGGTGAATATAATGCAGAGAAATTTGGAGTTTGGAATTAGGAGGACGGCAGGATTACAAACTATTATCCAGAGGGCTGAGGAGGGGTTGTTGAGGTGGTTTGGACATGTAGAGAGAATGGAACAAAAAGAATGACTTCGAGTGTAAAATCTGTATGGAGGGAAGGGCGGGGGAGGGGGTCGGCCTAGGAAAGGTTGGAGGGAGGGGGAAGGAGGTTTTTTGTGCGAGGGGCTTGGATTTCCAGCAAGCATGCGTGAGCGTATTTGATAGGAGTGAATGGAGACAAATGGTATTTAATACTTGACGTGCTGTTGAGGGGTGAGCAAAGTAACATTTATGAAGGGATTCAGGGGAAACCGGCAGGCCGGACTTGAGTCCTGGAGATGGGAAGTACAGTGTCTGCACTCTGAAGGAGGGGTTTAATGTTGCAGTTTTAAAGTAAAAACCCCTCTGGCAAGACAGTGATGGAGTGAATGATGATGAAAGTTTTTCTTTTGGCCACCCGCCTTGGTGGGAATCGGCCAATGTGTAAAAAATCCATTTTCAGTATTAAAGATTATTAATTTAATGGTACTCTAATACATACATACACACACACATCCAAAATACTTGTTCTCCCACATTCTGATATTTTTCCCAAGTACTGCACTGTACTGCATGAAGTAAGAGGCAATGAATGTGCTGTGAAATCATCACTACCATATTAAACACGGACCCATGCAGATATTATTAATCTTATCAAAAGTCAGATGTAGTATGATGCTACCCATGGATAGACTCCTTAAATTGAATGTGTATTTTGTACTCACTGTGTGGCATCCTTAGGGCACAGGGTGATACTTCTAACAGGAGGCTCCACAAGCACTAGACGAGAGCAGTAAGTTTAACTAGGGCTTTTTATCTTGACAAGAGACCAGAGGGCTTTGTCTTGGTTGAGACACAAGGCTGCTGCCCTCTAGTACTGCACCTTATCTTATCCCTAAAATGGTTGCCTGTTATCAGCTCCTGGGCTCCCTTTTTGTACATCTCTCGTATGTGTTCCAAAACATTCTAGTAGTGAAGCGCTAATTCATACTTGCCAACAATTGATAATTACAAGTAAAAAAAAAAAGACTGATTTCCCCATGCCAAGTAGAAGTATCAAGGCAAAATAACAAAGCCCCATTCATACCTGAATATTTTTTCCTACCAGAAGATTGTCCAAAGATTTTTGTCTTATACAGTACAGAGTTCTCAATGAGTAGCTACCAAGTTTTTTTAAAATATTGTAATTAGAGCACAAAAGCCAAAATAAATACTGCACCACCTAAACCAGTACAGTTGGCAAGTATGTTAAATAACAGCTACACATTATCAACAGATATGGAAAGCAACACAATTTAAAAACAAAAAATAATTATATAAACCAAGCAGTGTTATCAGCTTGTGTGTGAAGAGTTTTACAATAATATTTCTTCTTGTGAAGTAAATTGTTGCTTCTACCACAACTATCTTGCAGGCAGCAGAATAAGCCTGTCAGTATCAATGTTAAACAATTTTCTAGAGTATGTATCAGGTTTTGTTATTTATATTGTTTATTATGTCATATTAGACAATTGTGATAGATAAATAAGCCGTAGAGTGATAATAGCTCATATTGAAGTACTATTCTGTCATGCCTCCTGACAGCAGGAACGGATTAATTGAATGTGACTTTGTAAATGGTCCAAGTCGGACTGAAACGCGCGAAGCTCCTCTTTCTATGTGCGGGTTGTTTTATTGTTCCAGTCACGGTATTGTGCCTTTTTGTTATGAATTTACATTATTTTTAGGGGAAATATTGCTTCACTTTAGGCCATTTCTTTTTAGGTCTAGCTCCGGGAACGGATTACGGCCGAAACCCGGGGTTCCACTGTATACAGGGGACCCTCGCTATTCGAACACTCCAAACCCCACCTTTATGTAAGTTTATTATTGTAAGTGCTTTTATAAGTGTATTTTTGGGGGGTTTTAAATGGACTAATCTAATTTACATCATTCCTTATGGAATAAATTCGTTTGGCAACAGCACTTGAACAGCATTCTGGAATGAAGAATGTTCGAATAGCGAGGTCCACTGTATTATTATTATTATATATCATCAACACATCGGTCGTTTCCCACCGAGGTAGGGTGGCCCCAAAAAAGAAAACTTTCACCATCATTCACTCCATCACTGTCTTGCCAGAGGCGCACTTACATTACAGTTTATAAAACTGCAACATTAACACCCCTCCTTCCGAGGGCACTGACTTCCCATCTCCAGGACCAATTCAGGCCTGCCGGTTTCCCTAAATCCCTTCATAAATGTTACCTTCCAACAGAATTCAAGTCCTAAAACCATTTGTCTCCATTCGCTCCTATCTAACACGCTCACGCATGCTTCCTGGAAGTCCAAGCCCCTCACACACAAACCCCTTTACCCCTCCCTCCAACCTTTCCTAGGCCGACCCTACCCTGCTTTCCCCCCACTACAGATTTATACACTCTAAGTCATTCTATTTTTTCCATCCTCTCTACATGTCTGAACCACCTCAACAACCCTTCCTCGGCCCTCTGGATAATAGTTTTGGTAATCCCACCTCCTCCAATGTTTTATAATTTATTAATACCAAATTATGAATGTTTTTTCAGTTTTGCTTGTTTTTAATGCTAACACTATGCAACTATGATATTCGATGTGTTTCAAGGTGTTTTAGTGCTTCAAACCAAGGGGAAAATACTGTTTCAGGGTGTTTTAGTGCTTCAAAGGAGAAATACTTAACCCAACATTGCTTCACATAGAATATACAGTATAAACTGGAGCAAATAATTGCTTTTTTTCATTTTCCTGCTATGGTCTTCTAACCCCGTGTATAAGCAATGCTTTATTACAATTGTTTCAAGGGAAACCCCCAAAACATGAAAAATATTCACATTTTTTTTATATTTGGTTTTCTTTTAAAAATTTTTTATAATAAAACAAAATTTAGGGTCGAGGAATATCAGGGTTTTCAGGGGCCCCGGGAAATTTGGTCCCAACTCACT
>WNWK01052115.1:0-12276 GCA_009830355.1 Cherax destructor | reverse complement strand
TACTGGGTCACCTTTGCTCCATATTTTATCTCCTTTTTCTTAAAGCTTTTGGATCCTGCCCCACTACACCCTTCCCAACTATTCCACTTTGACCCTAACTGAAAAATACTTCCTAACCCCCCGGATTCATCTGGTTTATTTCAACTTGACCCTTGTTGCTGTGTCCCATCTCTGGAACATTCTGTCTCTGCCCACCTTGTAATTCCCCCCCAGTATTTTATATGTCGTTATCTGCCCCATCTTCCTGTCCCCAGTGTCGTCAGGTCGTTTTTCCCTTTAACCTCTCCCTGGACATCCCCTTATCTCCGGGACTGTCTTGTTGAAACCTCTGAATTTCTCTATTTCCTTATGTGCTTGTTAGGTGGGTTCTAAACTGGTGCTGCATCCCAATATGGGCCTAATGTACACAGTGAAAGGGGTCCGGAAGCTTTTAAGATTGGGGAATCTGTTCTTAGTCTTGCTAGGTGCCTGTAGCTGCAGCAGTTTTTGGGGTTGTTGGCCTCAGGAGATGTGTCTGGTGTTATACTCACCCCAAGATTTTTTCCTTTGAGGTTTGAGTCTCGGCCCCTAGACTGTACCCGCCGCGGTTTTCTTTCCCCTTTCCCCCAAACTTCATGACTTTGCACCTTGTGGGGTTGAACCCCCAGGAGCCAGTTGTTGGACCAGGCCTGCAGCCTGCCAGACCCCTTTGTTTTCTCCCGGGTCCTCGTGTTTGGATTTTTCCCACAATTCCATCATCTGAAACAAAGACATTGAGAGTCTTTCCTTCCGCATGTCATTCAAAAATACAAAAGCACCGGTCCGGGACTGACCCCTGTGGACCCGCTCTTAAGGATCACTCTGACCCCTCCCAAACCATGACTTGCTTTTTTGGCGGTTTTCCCTGATCCTTGTAGTCCCTTTCCCCCTTTATCCCTGCCTGGTCCACCACCCTTTTGCCCCCAATCTTTTGTGTGGAACTGTATCAAATGCCTTCTTACAGCCCCAAAAATGAAACCACACCCCACTCCCTCTTCATTTTACCCGCACCCTGTCATAGAACCCCAGTAGGTTTCCCCTGAAACCGTTTGGGGGCCTGATAAGCTCTTCCTTTCTAGGTGTCCCCATTCTTCCCCTGATAATCTTCTCCATGACCTTCCCCAAATACATTAGTGACACTGGTCTTGTTTAATGCAATGTCTGTCTTTTTTTTTTAAAATTGGGACTCCCTTTTGCTGTCTTCCTTACTTAGGTAGTGGCCCTGTTTCGATAGATGTTTTTGAAGATTGTTGTTAGTGGTACAAAATAGCGCCTTGTCCCCCTCAGGACCCATGGAGAGATGTTATCCGCCCCATCGCCTTGGGGGTATCTAACTCGCTTAGCAGCCTCTTCACTTCCTCCTTAATTGTATATTGTGTCCAACACTTGAAGGTGTACACCACCTCTCCGCCTTTCTGGAGGCCCTTCTATCTCATCTGTGAACACTTCTTTGAATCTTGTGTTGAACTCCTCACACACTTCGGCGGTTATTTCTTGTGACCTTCCTCCTTCCTTCCTCAGCCTGATTACCTGGTCCTTGACTGTTGTTCCCTCCTGATGTGGCTGCACAACAGCTTTGGTCAGATTTGGCTTTGCTGCTATGTCATTCTCGTATTGTCTTTCTGCCTCCTTTCTCACCTGTATATTCATTTCTGGCTCTACGACTGCTCTCCTTATTTTCCTGGGTCCTTTGCCTTCTATACTTCTTCCATTCCTTAGCATTCTTGGTTCTGGCTCCTGCACCTTTGGGTGAACCAGGCTCATCCTGGCTCGTTATTCCTGTTACCCTTGGATACAAACCTTCCTCAGCTTCCTTGCATAATTTTACATATACAGTGGACCCTCGGTTAACGAAATTAATCTGTTCCAGGAGGTATACTTAATCTGAATTTTAGTAATCCAAACCCTTATTTCCCATAAGAAATAATGTAAATACAATTAATCCGTTCCACAAAAAATATTCACCAAAAATAAAATATAAATAACATTTACTTACCTTTATTGAAGAGACTTGCAGGCATCTGGAGGATAGGGATGATGACAGGGCAGGGAGTTAGTGGTTGGAAGGGAAATCCCCTCCAAAAGGACTTCAGGTAACAAGTCCCTCTCTGGGGTTACTTCCCTTTGGTCTTTTAATGCCACTAGGACCAGCTTGAGTCACTAGGACCCCTGCCTGGTAAGTAACTGTCCACAGTCCTCTGTTTCTGGCGACTCTTTAATACTTTCCTGAAGTGCAACATGGCTCTGTCACTGAAGTGGTTGCACAGAAGGCTCATTTCAGCTTGCTCAGGGTGGTGTCTTTCAATAAATGTGTGCAACTCATTCCACTTGTACACATCTCCTTAAGCACTGAAGAAGGCACCTCCTTCTCACTCTCTCCCTCCTCCTGTGAAGCAAAACCTCAGCTGGGTCTGTTGCTTTCCATATGAAGCTCTTGCAGCTCTTCAGTTGTTAGCTCTATCCTGTGCTCCTCCACCAACTTTCCACATCCTCACCACTCACCTCCAACCCCAGCCTGTTCCCCAATGACACAATATCTTCCACAACAGGCACAGGGTCGTGGTAGGGTCAGCCTCAAATCCTTCAAAATCCCTCTGTTGGACACAACCTGGCCACAATGGTCTAGAAAGAGTTCAAAGTCCTTGAAGTCACTCCCTCCCAGCCTTACCTATAAGGCCTAGGCAATGCACGATATTGAAGTGATCTTTCCAGAACTCTCTTAGGGTCAATGCAGAGTCATTGGTCATATTAAAGCACCTCTGAAACACTACTTTGGTGTACAGTTTCTGAAGCTTGCAATGACCTGCTGGTCCATGGGCTGATGAGAGGAGTGGTGTTAGGAGGCAAGAACTTCACTCTGATGAAATTGAACTTGCCAGACAACAACTCTTCCAAGTTGAGGATGAGAAAGCATTGTCCAGTACCAGGAGGCACTTGAGTGGCAATTTTTTCTCTCAGGTATTTCTTCACACTAGGGCCAAACACTCCAGTCATCCATTCCTTGAAAATCTCCGTAGTACCATGCCTTGGTGTTAGCCTTCCAATGCACACACAAATTATTCTTGTCAACACTGTGTTTCTTGAAGGTCTGGGATTTTTCTGAGGATACACCAGTAAAGACTTCACTTTAAAATCACCACTGGCATTGGCACATATCATAAGAGTTAGCCTGTCTTTCATAGGCTTGTGTCCTGGCTTGCCTTTTCCTCCTGAGTAATGAAGGTCCTGTTGGGCATTTTCTTCAAAACAGGCCTGTTTCATGACAATTAAACACTTGTTGGGGAGGAATTCTTCAGCCTCTATGAACCCTTAAAATCACTCACAAATTTTTCAGCTGAACGTTTGTCTGAGCTGGCTGCCTCACAACACGTGTGCTTCTTAAACCTCTCAAACCAGCCTTTGCTGGCTTTAAAATCACTGCCTCACCACTGGTTGCAGGCATTGTCTTGACAAGATCTGCGTGCAACTTCCTTGCCTTTTCACAAATTATCGCCATGGAAATACTATCACCCGCTATCTGTTTTTCATTGATCCACCATCAGTAACTTCTCAACCTCATCCACTGTTTTCGATCTTTGTTTGTTAACAAATTAACCCCTTTTGCAACATTAGCTCCTTGATCTCATTTCTCTGTGCCAGGATAGTGCCGATAGTAGATGCACTTTTCTTGTACATCCTGGAAGATCACTCAGACGTATGCCACTCTCATATTTTTCAACAATCTCCTTCTTCAGTTCGATGGTGTTCCTCACTTCTTTACCACTGGGTTGCCACTAGGAAGCTTCTTTGCTTATGGTGACTTATTTCACAGTGATAATCACAAACCACCAAAAGAACCAAATGTATTGTATATGTTTGAAAGAGCGTGCTGGGAATGTTCTCTCAATGGTAAACAACGCTCACCTGCCTTGCAGGCGCAGGCCAGGCACGGAGCAGGCGGACAGGTTCAATACTTCCAGCAACCGAGGATTTTTTTGGGTAACTGATACCAAAAAAGCTTTGATGATTTTCGTTAACTAGCCTTCTGTAACCGAGGGTCACTGTATTCCATCATCTCTTACTGACTTCCTGCCAGCTCCTTTCCCACTGAACTCCATCAGGAAGTTCTTTATGCCTACGTAGTCTCTTTCCTGTAGTTTGGCTTTGTTCATCTGGCCCTTCCTGCTTTCCCTTCCACTTGTAGCTCTACATGTATTCGAAGCTTAAACCACATGATCACTGGCCTCAAGGGTCTTTCATATGTGATTTCCCAAATTCTGGCTACTCAGGGTGAATACTGGGTCCAGTCTCACTGGTTCATCCTCTCCTCTCTCTCTCTGGTAGTGTCCCTACGTGTTGGTCATGAGATTTTCCAATACCACCTCCATCATCATAGCCCTCCACGTTTCTTGGCCCCCATGTGGCTCTAAGTTCTCCCAATCTATTTCCTTGTGGTTGAAGTCACCATGATCAGTAGTTCACCCTGCTCGCATGAGCCCTTCTGGCAACCGGTCAGTGTTCAACCATCGCTCTATTACTCATCATACTCTTGCCTTGGCCTCCTGCTGTTCTGTGGTGGGTTTACATCACTGAAATTACCATTGGGACCTCCGGACTGAAGCATTCCTATTATATAATCTCTTGCTTCTCCTCTGTCTCCTTCTCAGCTCACCAAAATCCCTCAGTTTTTGATCAACAGTGCCATCCTCCACCCTGTTCCTCTGTCTTTCTCAGGATCTGATATCGTTGGAAGATGCATCTGTTATCATCCCTGTGAGCTTGGTTTCTGCCACTCCTCCACTTATTCTTATTCATCAGGTGGTACCATACCTTCAGTTTCCTCTCCAAACTGTGTTTTGGGGTCTGGGGGTTGGGGGACCTGGCAGTGGCTGTGGATTCTACAGTGTAGTGTGGGGTGGGGCTGTAAGTGTGGATTGTGGTCTGCGTTGGGATAGCGCGTTTGGTTTTGGGGTTCTGGGGATGGGTCTGTGTGTGCTTGCTCTTCCCTGCTCTGGTTGACCTCTGCTGATTCTGACCTAGTCTCTCTTCCAGCTCCTTTCGCTTTGCCTCCACTCCTAGCTGTTGCGTTCTGTTTTTGTTCTGTCCCGCCTAGGAAACCCTCTTGATCCGCGATTCCTTCAGCCATGGTTGCTCTTGCAGGATCCTGTTTCACACTATTTCTGTCTTGAAAATCAGCTTGACCAGCCGTTTTCTCCCCTTCACGTACCCCAGTATTCTCTGAAAATTTACTGTCTCAGACATCGTCCTCTTCGCCTATTTCTCTGATGATGTTTTCAATCTCCTGTCTTTCCACCTGCCGTCTTTCGTTGTGTGTCCTTAACTCACTCTCCTGAAGCCCATGAATGAACACTGACTTCTCCCTCTCTGCCTCCCACTGCCTTTCCCTCTGTGTCTCCCCAATGTTTTCCTGTAGCTCTTTGTGGCCTGGTTGTGCCACTGCATGTGGCTTATCCCCTCTCCACCCTCACCCCCCACCCCCACTCCCAGCTGCTCTTCCCCTTCATTCCTCAGCCCTCCTTGGTGGACTGATAGGGCCTTAGCGTAGGTTATGTCTCCTTCCTTCCCGTTGGGTTCCTTGTTCAGTAAGGGTGTACCAGCTTCAGATGCAATGTTCCCTCTGGTCCATACCCCTGTAACTCGCTTCAGCCTATTTACTTCACATTCTAGGGCCCTTATCCTGTCTACTGGGCTTATTGTGACTCCCTTTTTCTTCTCTCCTCCAACCTCCTTCCAATTTCACAAAGCTCTACCTCCATCCTTCCTCCATTTTTGCAGAGACCTCACTGGTTGCTCTCCCACTCTTGTTCCATCCTTTGCATTGCTCTTCCATCCATTCTTCCTCCGAGCCATTCTCCTCGATCCCTGGGCCTTCGAGTTCCTCTGAGACACCATTGTTTGCTGTAGTTTGTGTGTTTGGAGAAGTAGGGGTTAAGGAGGAGGATGGGAAGAAGGGACAGGGAGTGATGGAAGGGTGGAGAAAGAGGGGAGAGGGGGCTGGAGGAAAAAGGGAGAAAGGAAAAGAAAAGAAGAGGGAGAGGGGAAGGAGCAAAAGAGAGAAGGGAGAGGGATAGGGGAGAGAGAGAGATGGTTAAAGAGTAGGTTGGGTGGGTTTTTTGTAAGGGAAAGAGGAAGAGTGGCCAGGGAGAGTGATGGAGGGGTGAAGAGTGGGAAGGGGTGAAAGGGAGAAAGGAAAAAGAGTGGGGAATGAGGAGGCAGGGAGAGGGAAGAGAAAGAGAAAAGGTAGAGAGGAAAGAGCGAGAGAGGAGAGGGGAGCGAGATGGAGAGAAAGTGTAGGGAGGGGCGAGTGGGTGGGGGTTGTAAGGGGAGGGGAAAGGGAGGATGGAGGGGTGGAGAGGGAAGGGGGCTAGAGGGAAAAGTGGTGGAAGGAAGGAAAAGAGAGGAGAATGGAGGGAGGGAGGGAGAGGGAAAGAGCAAGAAGGGAGAGATGTAGAGAGAGGGGAAAGAGCAAGAGGGAAGAGAGATGTAGAGAAAGAGAGAGTAGGGTGTTGGTGGGTAGGGGGATTTGTAAGGGGAGAGGGAGAGCGGAGAGATGTAGAGAGAGGAGAGTGAGGGAAGGTGTGGGTGGTGGAGGTTGTAGGGGGAGGGATGGGGAGAGGGAGGGAGGGGGCCAGGGAGTGATGGAGGGGTGGAGAGGGGAGAAGGGGGCTACAGGGAAAGGGGGTGAAAGGGAGGAAGGAAAACAGGGAATTGGGGGAGGGAGAGGAAGGGAAAGGGAGAGAGAGGAGAAGGGAGAGGGAGAGAAAGGTTCGAGAAGAGCGGAAAGGCCAGGGAGAGGAGAGCTGGGGGGGAGGAGGGAAGAGGGAGAGGGGGATGAGGAAGGGGAGGCAAATAGGAAGATGGAGTGGGGTGGGGAGGCCCTAACCGTCAAAAGCGTGAATTATTGCCCTTGTGCCTATGTACCCACGTGCTTGAGCCCATGTATGTGTGTGTGTTTATGAGTCCTATGTACCACATATGTACTATCTATGTAATTATGTACCAACCTTTCCCTGTCCTGTCTTTGTGTCTTAAAATTATATCAGTTGAATAGTCCTACTGGGCCTCACCTACTGCATGCCACCACCTACCAAGGTTATCTATATTCACCCACCCAAGATTGTTTTTCCTTCTAAATGCTAAGAGCTGTATGTATGATAATCACTCCAGAGCAGGGTTTGTGACCCCCAGCTCTAGCGATTCAGGCCAAACTGATCACTCAACATGCACCTGTCACCACAAATAGGTATTGAGTACGTTACGTTATGCTGGCAGTGAGCTGTCCATCCCGCAGAGTTGTACATAACCTCCTGCTTCTCCCTGGTTCCACTTCTGTTTTTCTCTTCAGTTATTCTATTCTCTTACCCGTTTTGCATCCTTATTCACCACACTTATCACTTGTTATATGCTATACTGCGAATGACTATATGAGTAATAATCCTTCAGTGCCAAGATGTACAGTTGACACTTTTGGCCTTTATTATGGACACGTTTGAAAAATCTCAGACATCCAAGACTAACTGCTTGTTAATTAACCTTTTCCTTCTCCTCACTTTATGGCTTTCTTATTATGCACCAACTCATCTATATTTGACTTGCATTAACTTCTCTGGATTGAGTCACACTTATTATTTTTGAATTTGCAGGAATGCTGGCTTGTGGCAACCCGCCCAGCTCTAGGCCTCCAACTTCTGGCACTGATTACTTTCAAAATGTTTTTGTAAATTGTAGCCCTTTCCTCCTTTTCAATTTAGTCAGCTTGTGTTTCACTTCTTGACTTGTTCACTGACCCCTAACACTTTCAATGTCCCCTTCAATATCCTTGGATAGGCCAGAAAGAATCTGAAACCTGTGAGCACTGAGTGATGCCGTTACTCCCGTGCGCACGGGTGTGCGTGTACTCACCCATGTGGTGCAGGGGTCGAGACTTAGCTCCTGTCCTGTTCACCATCGCTACTAGTTCCTCTTCTCCCTGCTCGTGAGCTTTATCATATCTCATCTTAAAGTTATGTATGGTTCCTGCCTCCACTACCTCACTTGCAGACTATTCCATTTCCTGACAACTCTGTGACTGAAAATACTTCCTAACATCCTTTGACTCATCTGCATCTTCAACTTCTAATTGTGACCCCTTGTGTCTGTGTCCCATCTCTGGAACATCCTGTCTTTATCTACCTTATCTATTTCTGAGTATTTTGTATGTCGTTATCATGTCCCCCTAACCCTCCTGTCCTCCAGTGTCGTCAGGCCGATTTCCCTTAACCTTTCTTCGTGGGACATTCCCCTAGTTCGGGCACTAGCCTTGTAGCAAACCTTTGCACTTTTCTAATTTCTTGATGTGCTTGACCAGGGTGGGTTCCAAACTGGTGCTGCATACTCCAGTATGGGCTTGAGCGATCACGTGTACAGTGTCTTGAATGATTCCTTACTGAGGTATCAGAACGCTATTCTCAGGTTTCCAGGCGACATGCTGCAGCGTTATCTTTATTGTAATACTGGAGGCTGCTTGGTGTTTTCTCACCCCAAGATCTTTCTCCGAGTAAGTTTTAGTCGACCAGCTATACTCAGTCTGCATCTTCTTTGCCCTTCCCCAAACTTCTCCCTTTCACCTGGGGGTTAAGCTCGAGTGGCCAGTTGGTGGACCACGTTCCAACCTGTCCAGGTCGCTTTGTACCCCCGCCTGATTCTCATCTGATTTGATTTTCCAAATTTCACATCATCTGAAAAGGGGCGCTTCTGATTTATCCCGATCATGCTTCCTATACCAAGAACAGCACTGGCCCTAGGCTGCCCCCTGGGGAAACCCCCGCCACCAAAGGCGCCCATTGTGATACCTTATCCACCATGACTCGTGTTCTCCTGTCAGGTATTCTTTTTCCATTGCAGTGCCTTCCTGTTATCGTGCCTGACCCTCTAGTTTTTCACTAATCTCTTGTGGGGAAACTTGTTAAAGGCCCTTCCTGCAGCCCAAGAAAATGCAGCCAACCCCCCCTCTCTCGCGTCTTACTTTTTTACCTTGTCGTAAACCCCAGAAGGTTTGTGCCGGATTTTTTCCCAACCCCTGCTGGCTGTCGCCCTGGCCCCCACGGGAGATGCGTCCACCCCCATTCCATGGGTATCAAGGTCATTTTAACCCTTCCCCTCCCAGTTTGGAAGTCACCAACACTTGTTGGTATTTCCCCCTTTTGGTTTTTTCCCCCTCTGTTTTTTTTTCCCAAGCCTTTCCCCTGTTCCACTTTGTATTCCCCTTAAAATTTTTGTGTTGAGCCCCGATCCTTGTCGCCCCCCACCCCTCAGCCTGGTCACCTGGTTTTGACTGTTGTTTTCCCCCAAGTGGTATACAGCTTGAGTCAGATTACTTTCAGAATTTTTGGATACTGTTTGGTCTTCACAACCCCTTTTTTCCGGGGCTTTTGCCTTCTTTTTTTCCCTTTCTAGTGCACGTCTTTGCCTCCTACATCTTCAGGTAAACCAAAGGGGGGCCTTGGGGTCTTCCCATTATTTTTTTGACCTTGCCTCCTTGTTTTTTGTTATGATTCCATCATTTCGTTACTGACTTTCCTACCATTTCTCTGTCCCACTAATTTCCCCAAAGCCCTAAACCATGTACCCCCCTTTATAGTTTGGTTTTCCCATTCAGCCCTGTTACCCTCCCACTTGTAACTCTACTATTTTCGTCGTACCACTTTACTAGCCCCAAGGGCCTATCTAAATTCCTCAAGTCTGAACTGCCGGGGTGAACAGGGGCCCCAGTCTTGCTGGTTCCCTCCTCGTTCTTTAGTCCCCCCGACACGTTTATCATGGCCATACTAAATCCATCATCTTGGCTCTTCATGTTTTGGGACCTTCTGGGGCCCCCGGTTTTTCCCCCAACTTCTCCTTGGTTGAAATCCCATGACCCTTAACTTTTTTGTCAGTGGTTTTTTCTTCCACCTCCCCCATGTCCACCATTGTCTGTTCCCCCTCTTCATTTCCTTTTTTTGGCCCCTGCAGTTCGTGGTGGGTTAACCACTGAATGACTACCTTATTTCCCCCCAGACTAATTTAACTATAACCCCTCTCCCAACCCCCATGCCCCCCTTTTCCTAAATCTCCATCTTTTTACGGGCAGTAAACCCCCTTTCCCCCTCTCCCCTTCATTTTCCCTGGGGATCTGTTCCCGGGGAAGATTGCATGTTATTGTCTCAGAGTTTTTTTTGTGACGTATGATGTCGGGGGCTTTTCATTGATTTTTTCTTGCTCCTTTTATTTGTTATTCCATCCGCTTTTTATGTACCAAACCTTCCATTTTTTTTAAAACTGTGGTCCTGGGAAAAGGTTGGGGGGGGCCCCCCGGGGCCTTGGGGGGGTTCAGTAGGGGTGGGGGTTTGGTTGAGGGGGTGGGGGGAGTTGTAGAGGGGTTCTGGGAGTGGGGTTGTGATGGGGGGTTTGGAAGAGGGCAGTGTTATGTTGGTTTGATTTTCTTCCTTAGGTTGTCTGGTTGGGTCCTTCTTTGGGGGTTTCGAGGGTTTGTTTGCCTTTCCCCTGGGTATGGTTCTTCTGCTTTCTTTTTTATTTCCTCTCGTTCCTCCCTTTCGCTTTTTACCATTTTTTCAGTATCATCCTTTCCTCTTGTGTTCTGTCTCTTAACCCCTCTTCCCAATTGTCCCCCGCTGTGCTTTCTCCCAGGGGCAGGCAAACTGGTTCTGCCCCCAAAATTTCTTTGAGAGGCCGTTTTTCATCTGAAACCACCATCATTCTCCCACCATTGCTGTCTGATACCCCCAACCCCCTTTTTTTTTCCCTGTTTTCTTATTTTTTCCCGCCCCAGCCCGAGATAAAAAAGACCTCCCTTTTTCCCCCTGGGCCCTTTTGGTCCCCCGAGGACCTTCCATAGGCCTTTTCAACCCTTCCCCAAGCCCCATGCCTGGCGTCTTTCCTGCCTTCTGGCCACGGTTATCTGTTAGTTTCTTAATAGCAACTCCCCTTTTTTCTTCAGACCTCTCATTTGTTCTTGGTGCTCCTCGCCCCTTTCTTCCCCAGGGTCATAGGCCTTTGCACAGTATAGCTTCTTTCCCTACAGCCCTTTCTGTGACTGATTAGTCTAAATCTTGTCTGCGTCATTTTTCTTTGACCCCCTTTCGGTTTTTTTCTTCAAAAACTGTATCTTACCCCTTTTTTAGGGTTTTTCTCCCACTTCCCCTCGCCATCCTCCCCCATTTTTTTCCAAAACTTTTTCTACTTCTTCCTCTGCCCCCCAACTTCCCCCCAGGTTCATCCCCAGCCCCCGGGGTTTTCAGCTCTGTTCTAGGGAAAAAAATTTTACCACAAAAAAGCTTATGTAATTTCAGTGAGTGGGGGGGAGGATGGGGCAGGGGGGAAAGTGGGGGGGAGGTAGGGGGGGAAAGGATAAAAGGGGAAAGGGGACAGTGGCAGGGAAAAAATTTGGGGGGGGGAGGGAGGGGGGGAAAAAGGGGGTGGAAAAAGGGGGGGGAGGGGGGGGAGAAAAGGGGGGAGGGGGAAAAAGGGGGGAAGGTGAGGAGGGAAAAAGAAAAGGGGGGGGAAGACGGGGGTTAGGAAGGGGGGACGAGGGGAGGAAGATGGTAGGGAGGAGAGGAAAAGGGGGAGAGAAAGGAGAAAAAGGGAAGGGGGGTGGGAGGGGGAGAGGGGCAGGATGGTGGAGGGGGGGGCAGTGAGGGTTTGGGGAAGGGGGGGGGGTGGTGTGGGGGGAGGTTATGTAATTTTTAGAGGAGGGGTGTGTGTAAGGGGGTGTTTGTTGTAGGAAGGGGGGGGAAGGGGGTAGGGCAGGGTGAAGGATGTGGGGAAGGGAGGGGGGGCAGGGAGGGGGGGATTAGGATGGGGTGGGGGCTAGGGGGGGAGGAGGAAAAGGAAGATGAAGAGGAAAGAGGGGAATGGAAGGAGGAGAGTGAGGTTTGGATAGAGGGGGGGCAAAGGGGGGGGGGGGAAAGGGGAGGGGGAAAGCCTGAGTGGGTGAGTGGGTGGGGGGGTTTGTGGCCAGATAGGGGGGGTTGGGGGGGAAAAAGGAGGTGGGTTGGGGGGAGGCTGTGTGCCCGAAATAAACCCTTCTTTATCTGGGGCCCACCCTTTTGAATACTAAAATAAAAAATAACAATAGTTACTAATATACTTAAAAAGAACATGTACCACCTATTTGGGGTGGCGATTCAAGTCCTGGCCCCACCTTTTTTCCCGTTTTTACTAGGTCCTCTACTTACCCATGAGCTTTTCAAACCTCATCTTAAAAAAATGTTGGTTCCGCCC
>WNWK01052114.1:0-12276 GCA_009830355.1 Cherax destructor | reverse complement strand
CTGGGGGGGCTGATTTTCCCTTTTGTTGTTGGGCTGAACCCTCAGTTTCCCCAGGTGGGGGAAACCTCAGTTTCCTGGGGCTGAACCTCCATGCAAATATGCACAAAATCTTTAACCTGCGTTTAAGTAATTCCTTTCTAACGTCCATCAAAGGAATTGGGGCTGAGTTGAGAGAATTCTTTCAGGTCGGGATTTTGTTGGTATTTGTGTTGTTTTCCCGGGGAGCCTTGTGTAAATAAAAAATATTCTATTATCGATTGTGTAACCCCAGCTCTGTAGGATCCTCACAAGAAGCATTCGGTTAAAAACTGTTATCAGGGGCGAAAGAAAACCAGGTGCTGTACAGATAAAATGAAATTCATCCATTGTCATTGTAGTGACCGCTAAGGTTCGTTTTGTTTCCTCGTCAAACTGTGAGGGCGACCTAGATGACGAAAAAGAACACGGGATGCCATGAGAATGCCCCGAAAGCAGTTAGTGGGTATTTTAAAAGTGAGGCGGTAAACTAGTCTGTGTGTTGAGGTAGGTGATGGTGACGAACAAAAGAATGGAGAACACTGCAGAACCTCCCCAAAATAAGAAAAAGAAAGGAGGAACACTGCAGCAGGCCTGTTGGCCCATACTAGACATTTCCCACAACCCAAACCCCACTAACAAATAATTCCCAACCAAATTTTTCAATTCTACCCAAGAAATAAGCTTTGATGATTATATTAACTAAAAAGTGGGTCCCACCAAATTTTCCCCCTTTCACTCATGTATTTACCCAACCCTTTTGAAACTACCTAAGGTCCTGCTTCAAAAACCCCTACTAGGCAGACTTTTCCCACTCATCAACCCCCTATTTCAAAACCCTTTGGGGAGTTTCAAATTGGTTGTATAAATTCATGAGTGAGGGGGTTGATTTGGGAGGTCACTAGCAAAATTTTGATTAATGATCCCCCTGATTCACGAGGGGCCGTTCCTGCCATCTAATTTTTTAAACCCTTTCCCAGTAAAGCTTTTGGGGCTGTTGACCGATAAAGAATTGATATTGTTTATTTAGACTTTAGTAAGGCTTTTGATAGAGTACCGCACCAGAGACTGTTAAAGAAAGTGGCAGCTCATGGCATTGGGGGAAAAGTGCTGTCATGGATCGAGTCATGGCTCACCAAAGGAAGCAGAGGTGTGCATAAATGGGGTTAAATCGGAGTGGGGATCTGTAACAAGTGGCGTTCCTCAGGGATCGGTTTTGGGCCCGTTGTTTTATAATATATATAAATGACCTTGACGAGGGAATTTCTAGTGATATGAGCAAATTCGCTGATGACACGAAGATAGGTAGGATAATCGATTCAGACGTAGATGTGAGTGAACTACAGGAGGATTTAGACAAACTCAATTCCTGGTCAGAAAAATGGCAGATGCAGTTCAATGTAGATAAATGCAAAGTTCTAAAGCTCGGGAGTGTCCATAACCCAAGCACTTATAAGTTAAATAACGTGGGAACTTAGCCATACAGATTGCGAGAAGGACTTGGGGGTGATGGTAAGCAGCAACCTTAAACCAAGACAGCAATGCCTAAGCGTACGTAATAAGGCAAATAGATTACTGGGATTTATATCAAGAAGTGTTAGCAACAGAAGTCCAGACGTTATATTACAGCTTTATACATCATTAGTAAGGCCTCACCTAGATTACGCAGCTCAGTTCTGGTCTCCATATTACAGAATGGACATAAATTCGTTAGAAAACATTCAGCGTAGAATGACTAAATTAATACATAGCATTAGAAATCTTCCTTACGAAGAAAGATTGAAGACCCTTAAATTACATTCACTTGTAAGACGTAGAATGAGGGGAGACATGATCGAGGTATACAAGTGGAAAATGGGTATTAACAAAGGGGATATAAATAAGGTCTTGAGGGTATCTCTCCAAGAGAGAACCCGCAATAATGGATTCAAGTTAGATAAGTTTAGATTTAGAAAGGATATAGGAAAGTATTGGTTTGGAAATAGGGTAGTTGATGAATGGAACAGTCTGCCTAGTAGGGTTATTGAAGCAAGGACCTTGGGTAGTTTTAAATTTAGGTTGGATAAATTCATGAGTGAAAGGGGTTGGATTTGAGTGGGAATTGCACATGAGTAAATAAAATTATCAAAGCTTATTTTTTGGGTAGCATTGAAAATTAGGTTGAACAAATATTCTGTTGGTGGGATGGAATGTGAAGGACCTGCCTAGAATGGGCCAACAGGCCTGCTGCAGTGTTCCTCCTTTCTTATGTTCTTATGTTTGTTCCTCACATGTGAAGAATCGTAGCTACTTTCCTATTCGTATCAAACCTGGTTGAAATACTTGCACACGTTGTGCACTGTTCTAGACACCTAGGCTCTTACGTCTCACTATCTTAATATTCATACCACTTCCCAACACAGTCCACTCACCAGCAACCTTTTCATCATCCTGTCGAAAAAAACAGCATTAGAAACACTGAAATAGACCAAATTTATGCTATAGGCTAGTATTGTAAAATTAAGAAAAAAAATAAGTACTGTTATAGCCCCTTGATAATTAATTTACTTAATTTTTAACTCCCAGTTCAGATCCATCCTCTCAAATTATTAATAAGATAAAGGGAGTAAATAGACTCAATATAAGAAACTTATAAATTAGACACATATGCAACACTTGGGTATCTTTATTGAGGAAACGTTTCGCCACACAGTGGCTTCATCAGTCAAATACAAAGTAGAAAGGTGTAATGAGAGGAGGAGTTTGAGGTAATCAGTCCCTCGGCCTGGAGTCAATGTGTTCAGTCCATCAATCTTGTAGAAAGTACAATATAGGAAACTTGCCCCAGTTAATGTGAATTTGCAGAAGAATAAAAATGGGTATGCACAGTTTAAGACATTTATTGAAGAAACGTTTCGCCACAAGTAGCTTCTTCAGACTTACCTGAGGAGAGTGAGTCAACTCTTTCTTGTGAGTGCGAAGATGTCGCACAAACAGGTTTCTATTGGTGAAGGACTTGGAGCAGTAGAAGCACTGTTTACTCTTCCGTGTACTTCGATATTTGCCGAGTCGAACAGGACCTTCACTAGCAGGAACTGAGTAGTCACAGCGAGCATCATTATCAGAGACAAAATTATTTAGATATATCTCGTGGTCCAAGTTTTGTTGCATTGGTTCTTGGCTGTGAGGCTGGATCTTCAGTTCTTGGTTGTGGGGCTGATCTTCAGTCCTTTGTTGTTGGGCTGAACCTCAGCTTCCCAGGTGTAGGGAACCTCAGTTTCCTGGGGCTGAACCTCCATGCAAATATAAGCACAAAATTCCTTTAACCTGCGTTTAAGTAATTCGCATTCTCTAACGTCCATCAAAGGAATTGTGTTGCTGAGTTGAGAGAATTCTTTCAGGTCAGGACTTCTGTTGGTATTTGTTTTGTGTTCCAGAGGAGCCTTGTGTAAATAACAACAATACTCGTCTATTATACGATTGTGTAACTCCAGCTCTGAGGATCCTCACAAGAAGCATTCGGTTGAAAACTGTTATCAGAGGCGAGAAGACTAAACCAGGTGCTGTACAGATAAGAATGAAATTCATCCATTGTACGATTGTAGTGACCGCTAAGGTTCGTTTTGATAACTCTCGTCAAACTGTGAGGGTGACCTAGATGACTAGAATAAACGAACACAGGATGCGCATGAGAATGACCGAATGACAGTTAGTGGGTATATATATTAGTGAGGTCAGGTGAACTAGTCTGTGTGTTGAGGTAGGTGATGGTGATCAGTAACAACAGCCGAATGGAGGAACACTGCAGAAGGCCTACCGCACAATAAGAACATAAGAAAGGAGGAACACTGCAGCAGGCCTGTTGGTCCATACAAGACAGTTCCTTCACAATCCAACCCACTAACAGAATAATTGCCCAACCTAATTTTCAATTCTACCCAAGAAATAAGCTTTGATGATTATATTAACTCAAGTGCAGTCCCACTCAAATCCAACCTCTCACTCATGTATTTATCCAACCTAAATTTGAAACTACCTAAGGTCCTAGCTTCAATAACCCTACTAGGCAGACTGTTCCACTCATCAACTACCCTATTTCTAAACCTTGGGTAGTTTCAAATTAAGGTTGTATAAATTCATGAGTGAGAGGGGTTGATTTGAGAGGGTCACTAGAAATGGTTATCAAACAGATGACCGTTTGAAGCAAAATAAATCGCCAGGCCCTGATGAGCTTTTTCAAGGGTTCTTAAGGAATGCAAAATTGAACTCTGTGAACCCTTAACTAACATTTTTAACCTATCTCTTCAAACAGGTGTAGTGTCTGATACGTGGAAGATGGCTAATGTAATTCCTATTTTTAAAGCAGGGGACAAGTCATTACCATCAAATTACCGCCCAATAAGTCTAACTTCAATTGTAGGCAAATTATTAGAGTCGATTATAGCTGATAACATAAGAAGCCAACTCGATAGGCATAATTTTATTAATGATACTCAACATGGATTCACTCAGGGGCCGTTCCTGCCTAACTAATTTATTAACTTTTTTCAGTAAGGCTTTTGAGGCAGTTGATCATGATAAAGAATTCGATATTGTTTATTTGGATTTTAGTAAGGCTTTTGATAGAGTACCACATCAGAGACTGTTAAAGAAAGTGGCTGCTCACGGCATTGGAGGAAAAGTGTTTTCATGGATCGAGTCATGGCTCACCAATAGGAAGCAGAGGGTGTGCATTAATGGGGTTAAATCTGAGTGGGGATCTGTAACAAGTGGCGTTCCACAGGGATCGGTTTTGGGCCCGTTGTTGTTTATAATATATATAAATGACCTTGACGAGGGAATTACTAGTGATATGAGCAAATTCGCTGATGACACGAAGATAGGTAGGATAAGAACATAAGAATGGAGGAACACTGCAGAAGGCCTACTGGCCCATACAAGGCAGGTCCTTATCAAAACCACCACTACCTAAGAATTTACTCCTGTACTCACGACACTAATCAAACACAGCCCCTCCCACTCATATATTTGTCCAATCTCTTTTTAAAGCCACCCAAGGTCCTAGCCTCTATCACCCTACTCGGAAGATTGTTCCACGCATCTACAACTCTGTTCGAAAACCAGTACGCGTTCTGGGAATATTTACTCAGTGTCGCGTGAGAGAACTTGTACACTAGGAGGAGATTGATTAATGTTTACTAACATTCTTTGTTACAGAAACAATGACTACATACCATCACCATTAATGTGAATACCACTATCACCACATTGCGAAAACCACCACCACGCTTCACCACCACTAATACCACCGCTACCACCACTTTTACTACTAACAACAATGCATCAACCATTATCACAATTTTCACTGCCAGCAGCTAAAGGAAGAACTGAGGTGGCTAAGCTTGAGATTCAGCGACTGACTGAGAAAACAAGAGGATTCGTAGTAATCCTCCTGTTGTGGAAACATCGAACCGATTCTCCGTGCTACCCGATAAATGTGAGTCGACTTCTGGGAGCGTCACGATGAACGACACAAAGGATTCAGACGTAGATGTCACGGAACTTCAGGAGGATTTAGACAAACTCAATTCCTGGTCAGAAAAATGGCAGATGCAGTTCAATGTAGATAAATGCAAAGTTCTAAAGCTCGGGAATGTTCATAACCCTAGCACCTACCAGCTTAATAATGTTGAACTCAGCCGTACAGAATGCGAAAAAGATCTGGAACTCTGTGAACCAATATCTAACATTTTTAATTTATCTCTTCAAACAGGTGTAGTGTCTGATATGTGGAAGATGGCTAATGTAATTCCTATTTTTAAAGCAGGGACAAGTCACTACCGTCAAACTACCGCCCAATAAGCCTGACCTCAATTGTAGGCAAATTACTAGAGTCAATTATAGCTGATATTATTAGAAGCCATCTAGATAACCATAATTTGATTAATGATACCCAGCATGGATTCACGAGGGGCCGTTCCTGCCTATCTAATTTATTAACCTTCTTCAGTAAAGCTTTTGAGGCTGTTGATCACGATAAAGAATTCGATATTGTTTATTTAGACTTTAGTAAGGCTTTTGATAGAGTACCGCACCAGAGACTGTTAAAGAAAGTGGCAGCTCATGGCATTGGGGAAAAGTGCTGTCATGGATCGAGTCATGGCTCACCAATAGGAAGCAGAGAGTGTGCATAAATGGGGTTAAATCCGAATGGGGACTTGTAACAAGTGGTGTTCCACAGGGATCAGTCTTAGGCCCATTGTTATTTATAATATATATCAATGACCTTGATGAGGAATTACTAGTGATATGAGCAAATTCGCCGACGACACGAAGATAGGTAGGATAATTGATTCAAACATAGATGTCATAGAACTTCAGGAACATAAGAACATAAGAACATAAGAAAGGAGGAACACTGCAGCAGGCCTGTTGGCCCATACTAGGCAGGTCCTTCACAATCCGTCCCACTAACAGAATATTTGCTCAACCCAATTTTCAATGCTACCCAAGAAATAAGCTTTGACAATTCTACCCACTCATGCGCGAGTCCCACTCAAATCCAACCTCTCACTCATGAATTTATCCAACCTAAATTTGAAACTACCCAAGGTCCTAGCTTCAATAACCCTACTAGGCAGACTGTTCCACTCATCAACTACCCTATTTCCAAACCAATACTTTCCTATATCCTTTCTAAATCTAAACTTATCTAACTTGAATCCATTATTGCAGGGTTCTCTCTTGGAGAGATATCCTCAAGACCTTATTTATATCCCCTTTGTTAATACCCATTTTCCACTTGTATACCTCGATCATGTCTCCTCATTCTACGTCTTACAAGTGAATGTAATTTTAGGTCTTCAATCTTTCTTCGTAAGGAAGATTTCTAATGCTATGTATTAATTTAGTCATTCTACGCTGAATGTTTTCTAACGAATTTATGTCCATTCTGTAATATGGAGACCAGAACTGAGCTGCGTAATCTAGGTGAGGCCTTACTAATGATGTATAAAGCTGTAATATAACCTCTGGACTTCTGTTGCTAACACTTCTTGATATAAATCCCAGTAATCTATTTGCCTTATTACGTACGCTTAGGCATTGCTGTCTTGGTTTAAGGTTGCTGCTTACCATCACCCCCAAGTCCTTCTCGCAATCTGTATGGCTAAGTTCTACGTTATTTAACTTATAAGTGCTTGGGTTATGGACACTCCCGAGCTTCAGAACCTTGCATTTATCTACATTGAACTGCATCTGCCACTTTTCTGACCACGAATTAAGTTTGTCTAAATCTTCCTGAAGTTCTATGACATCTATGTTTGAATCAATTATCCTACCTATCTTCGTGTCGTCGGCGAATTTGCTCATATCACTAGTAATTCCCTCATCAAGGTCATTGATATATATTATAAATAACAATGGGCCTAAGACTGATCCCTGTGGAACACCACTTGTTACAAGTCCCCATTCGGATTTAACCCCATTTATGCACACTCTCTGCTTCCTATTGGTGAGCCATGACTCGATCCATGACAGCACTTTTCCCCCAATGCCATGAGCTGCCACTTTCTTTAACAGTCTCTGGTGTGGTACTCTATCAAAAGCCTTACTAAAGTCTAAATAAACAATATCGAATTCTTTATCGTGATCAACAGCCTCAAAAGCTTTACTGAAGAAGGTTAATAAATTAGATAGGCAGGAACGGCCCCTCGTGAACTACAGGAGGATTTAGACAAACTCAATTCCTGGTCAGAAAAATGGCAGATGCAGTTCAATGTAGATAAATGCAAAGTTCTAAAGCTCGGGAGTGTCCATAACCCAAGCACTTATAAGTTAAATAACGTAGAACTTAGCCATACAGATTGCGAGAAGGACTTGGGGGTGATGGTAAGCAGCAACCTTAAACCAAGACAGCAATGCCTAAGCGTACGTAATAAGGCAAATAGATTACTGGGATTTATATCAAGAAGTGTTAGCAACAGAAGTCCAGAGGTTATATTACAGCTTTATACATCATTAGTAAGGCCTCACCTAGATTACGCAGCTCAGTTCTGGTCTCCATATTACAGAATGGACATAAATTCGTTAGAAAACATTCAGCGTAGAATGACTAAATTAATACATAGCATTAGAAATCTTCCTTACGAAGAAAGATTGAAGACCTTAAATTACATTCACTTGTAAGACGTAGAATGAGGGGAGACATGATCGAGGTATACAAGTGGAAAATGGGTATTAACAAAGGGGATATAATAAGGTCTTGAGGGTATCTCTCCAAGAGAGAACCGCAATAATGGATTCAAGTTAGATAAGTTTAGATTTAGAAAGGATATAGGAAAGTATTGGTTTGGAAATAGGGTAGTTGATGAATGGAACAGTCTGCCTAGTAGGTTATTGAAGCAAGGACCTTGGGTAGTTTTAAATTTAGGTTGGATAAATTCATGAGTGAAAGGGGTTGGATTTGAGTGGGAATTGCACATGAGTAAATAAAATTATCAAAGCTTATTTTTTGGGTAGCATTGAAAATTAGGTTGAACAAATATTCTGTTGGTGGGATGGAATGTGAAGGACCTGCCTAGAATGGGCCAACAGGCCTGCTGCAGTGTTCCTCCTTTCTTATGTTCTTATGTTCTTATGTATCATTAATCAAATTATGGTTATCTAGATGGCTTCTAATAATATCAGCTATAATTGACTCTAGTAATTTGCCTACAATTGAGGTCAGGCTTATTGGGCGGTAGTTTGACGGTAGTGACTTGTCCCCTGCTTTAAAAATAGGAATTACATTAGCCATCTTCCACATATCAGACACTACACCTGTTTGAAGAGATAAATTAAAAATGTTAGATATTGGTTCACAGAGTTCCATTTTGCATTCTTTAAGAACCCTTGCAAAAAGCTCATCAGGACCCGGCGATTTATTTTGTTTCAGTCGGTCCAGCTGTTTCATAATCATTTCGCTAGTGACTGTGATATTACATAATTTATCTTCTTCTGGGCCTCTGTAAAATTAATTACTGGGATATTATTAATGTCTTCCTGTGTGAAAACCGAGAGAAAATAATTATTAAAAATAGAGCACATATCATTCTCCTTGTCAGTAAGATGCCCAAAGTTATTTTTAAGGGGACCTATCTTATCCCTAACTTTTGTTCTATAAACCTGGAAAACTTTTTGGGTTAGTTTTGAATCCCTAGCAACTTTAATTTCATAGTCCCGTTTAGCTTTTCTTATTCCCTTTTTAACGTCCCTCTTAATGTCAGTATACTGATTTATAAGATGACCCTCACCTCTTTTATGCGCCTATAAATTCCTTTCTTCTGCCCTAAAAGATATTTGAGCCTATTATTCATCCATTTTGGGTCATTTCTACTTGATCTAATTTCTTTATACGGGATAAATGTTCTTTGGGCAGCCTGTATAGTGTTAAGAAAACTGTCATATTGATACCTCTCTTCTTCACCCCAGTCCACAGTTGATAAGTGTTCTCTAAGTCCATTATAATCTGCTAAGCGAAAATCCGGGACCATTACTGAATTATCCCTACTATCATACATCCATTCAATGCTAAAGGTAATTGACTTGTGGTCGCTTGAGCCGAGTTCCTCTGTAATTTCTAAATTATTAACAAGGGTTTCTTGCTTGCCAGAACCAAGTCAAGTAGGTTATTTCCCTTGTAGGTTCTGTTACAAACTGCTTCAAAAAGCAATCCTGAACTACTTCTAAAAAGTCGTTAGATTCTAAATTCCCTGTCATGAAATTCCAATCAATCTGACTAAAGTTAAAGTCCCCTAGAATTACTACGTTATCGTGTCTTGTGGCCTTAACAATTTCCTCCCAAAGTAGTCTCCTTGTTCCCTATCTAAGTTTGGAGGACGGTAAATCACGCCTAAAATCAATTTTTCACACCCTCTGAAAATTCTATCCAGACAGACTCTGTATGTGTTAATTCAGACTTTATACCCGTTTTTATGCAACAATTTAAATGATCACGGACATAGAGTGCCACCCCACCCCCTTTCCCGATACTTCTGTCTACTTGGAACAATTTAAAACCCTGAATGTGACATTCGGCAGGCAAGTCCCGATTTTTCATATTAAACCATGTCTCAGTTATTGCAAAAACATCAATATTACCCGTACTTGCAACTAATCTCAACTCGTCCATCTTATTCCTAGCACTACGACTATTGGTGTAATATATATTTAGAGACCCTCCTTTCTCTTTACCCTTCCTGCTCATCTCTGTTTTTCCATTATACCTATTACTGTCCTTGTCATCTAGTGTCACTAGCTTTCCACTATCCACCTTATTCTGCCTATTACTAGTTCTCCTACAACTTATAATATTACTACACTGGGACTTCTCTGTTTTTCCCCCAAAACCCATACCACTAACTATTTCTAGTTTAAAGCCCTAACAGCTCCCTCCACTGCAGTTGCCAGTGCCCCCACCCCAGAAGATTTAGACAAACTTAATTCGTGGTCAGAAAAGTGGCAGATGCAGTTCAATGTAGATAAATGCAAGGTTCTGAAGCTCGGGAGTGTCCATAACCAAAGCACTTATAAGTTAAATAACGTAGAACTTAGCCATACAGATTGCGAGAAGGACTTGGGGGTGATGGTAAGCAGCAACCTTAAACCAAGACAGCAATGCCTAAGCGTACGTAATAAGGCAAATAGATTACTGGGATTTATATCAAGAAGTGTTAGCAACAGAAGTCCAGAGGTTATATTACAGCTTTATACATCATTAGTAAGGCCTCACCTAGATTACGCAGCTCAGTTCTGGTCTCCATATTACAGAATGGACATAAATTCGTTAGAAAACATTCAGCGTAGAATGACTAAATTAATACATAGCATTAGAAATCTTCCTTACGAAGAAAGATTGAAGACCCTAAAATTACATTCACTTGTAAGACGTAGAATGAGGGGAGACATGATCGAGGTATACAAGTGGAAAATGGGTATTAACAAAGGGGATATAAATAAGGTCTTGAGGATATCTCTCCAAGAGAGAACCCGCAATAATGGATTCAAGTTAGATAAGTTTAGATTTAGAAAGGATATAGGAAAGTATTGGTTTGGAAATAGGGTAGTTGATGAGTGGAACAGTCTGCCTAGTAGGGTTATTGAAGCTAGGACCTTGGGTAGTTTCAAATTTAGGTTGGATAAATTCATGAGTGAGAGGGGTTGGATTTGAGTGGGACTCGCGCATGAGTGGGTAGAATTGTCAAAGCTATTTCTGGGTAGCTTTGAAAATTGGGTTGAGCAAATATTCTGTTAGTGGGATGGATTGTGAAGGACCTGCCTAGTATGGGCCAACAGGCCTGCTGCAGTGTTCTCCTTTCTTATGTTCTTATGTTATGTAAGCAGCAACCTCAAACCAAGTCAGCAATGCCTAAGCGAAGAAATAAGCAAATAGATTACTGGGATTTATATCAAGAAGTGTAAGCAACAGAAGTCCAACGGTTATATTACAGCTTTATACATCATTAGTAAGGCCTCACCTAGATTATGCAGCTCAGTTCTGGTCTCCATTTTACAGAATGGATATAAATTGTTAGAAAACATTCAGCGACGAATGACAAAGTTAATTCATAGCATTAGAAATCTTCCGTAATCTTCACTTGTAAGACGAAGAATGAGGGAGACATGATCGAGGTATATAAGTGGAAGATGGGTATTAATAAGGGGATATAAATAAGGTCTTGAGGATACTCTCCAAGAGAGAACCGCACAATGGATTCAAATTGGATAAGTTTCGATTTGAAAGGATATAGGAAAAATTGGTTTGGAAATAGGGTAGTTGATGAGTGGAACAGTCTGCCTAGTAGGGTCATTGAAGCTATGACCTTGGGTAGTTTCAAATTTAGGTTGATAAATTCATGAGTGAGAGGTTGATTTGAGTGGACTCGCACTTGAGTTAATAGAATCTTCAAAGCTTATTTCTTGGGTAGAATTGAAAATTAGGTTGGGCAATTATTCTGTTAGTGGATGGAGTGAAGGACTGCCTAGATGCCAACAGGCCTGCTGCAGTGTTCCTCCTTTCTTATGTTCTTATGTTCTTAGGAATTGCACATGAACATAAGAACATAAGAAAGGAGGAACACTGCAGCAGGCCTGTTGGCCCATACTAGGCAGGTCCTTCACAATCCATCCCACTAACAGAATATTTGCTCAACCCAATTTTCAAAGCTACCCAAGAAATAAGCTTTGACAATTCTACCCACTCATGCGCGAGTCCCACTCAAATCCAACCCCTCTCACTCATGA